>CABFOW010002111.1:0-18952 GCA_902141385.1 Timema californicum | reverse complement strand
CCTCCAAAACCTTCCTAAAACCCCTGGGGGAAAAGGGGGGGGGGCGCAAAATTTTTAAATCCGCCACTGTAAGTAGCCATGCTGACTAAATATCAAGATCATCTAATTTTGTTTGCCAAGGAGGTCGGGGTTTGAATCCATCGTGTAAGTAAATACTGAGTGTGGATTCTGCTAAATGGTTTACTGCCACACCAATGAGGATAGCCCACATTTTTTTTTATAAGTTCTACCTTTCTCATCCCTGCCCCATAACCACAATTAAACTGTGTATGGCTCAGACTTAAAAGAGTAGAGAGTGGATCAAGAGTGTTGGATCTCCTCCTTGAAATATGTAATAGTTTAAACGGTCTCTAAACAACGACCACGCATTGAGATAAGATCATAGGAAAGAGATATACACCGTTGCATGGCTGTAGGTCGGTCACTCGTATATGAACAACCGAGAGGTAACCTCTGATCCACCCGATGAGGCGTTACACATTTTATAACCTTTTTATATTTTTTGTTTAAATAAATGGTTTGTGTTGATAAAGTGTGATTTATTATACTCTATTATAATGTGTACGACAGTTATTTTTTTGAGACAGTATGGGTAAACCTGAAGGCTTTACAAACTATGGGCGCTCTTTTACAAAATAATGTATTTATCACCATTTTACAGTAAGTTAAGGAAAATATCGTATTTTCTCCCTTCAAAATGTTTTTGGTAAGTACAACCCTAAACTATCAGATGGCTGCAACACTGATGACTTCATGAAAGCTATGATTGGGTTTCATAGTTTCACAGGTTATGAGAGTGTTTCATTAAGCCTTGTAAGGCAGAGGAAAGGGGACGCCATTCAAACTAATGAGCGCCGCAGCACATTAAAGTGAATCGTTCAAATCCCTTGGAGACGAATGGACGGTGAGTGAGCCTCTAATTGCCAGCCTGGAGAAGTTTGTGTGCCAAATGTACGGCGGGAAAAAACTGATGACATAAATAAACTGAAGCATGATTTGTACTGCTGTAAAGAAGGCAATATTCTGTCAGAGCTCTTACCTCCGTGTCATTCAACATTACTCCATGTGAATAGAGCCAACTACCAGGCCACTATGGTGAGGAGATCTCTAATATGCTTTCAGATGGTTCCCACACCATACGAACATGGATGGTATGAGGACAGTGGCTACATTACAAATTGGCATTAAGTGACTTGGAAGACAACCCACTCCTGAGGAAATACTGGAAATTATATCAATAAAACAACTGCAAATCCTGTCAACCAGGATTATGCACATACTCGGACGTCAACCTCACATGCACTGACATCTGCAGCTGATCGTGTGATAAACAATAAATTGATACAGAATATGAAGAGTGCACAAATAATGATGATGATGGTGACAATGTTAATGACGACGATGATGATTTCGAAGAAGAATGTTAGTGAAGCTATAAATTGATATACAATACAAAGAATTGTTATAAATCTTAATATTTCCAGAATTCTATTTTGGTTCTAAAATAGCATTAGTTTTTTTTAACAACAATTATATAAATATGTGTTTGTATAAAAAGTCACCATGTAACTAATATGTACCATTATTAAGCTATGTGTAAATAAATATGCATTAAACCTTACCAAAGTATGAATTTACCGAAATTGTTCGTGTCAACCGTAAATCTAAAACGGGAAAGACTGATGGTAAACTTTGTGATGTAATAGAAACTAAACAAAGTTGGTGTTGTGAATAGGAATTATATATTATAACTATATATAAAATACTGTTTGGTGGATTTTAAGCAAATGAACTTTGCGTAATGCATTTAAGATCCGGAATAGCGGAATATTATTCAGGTTTGACCCTTGTCAGGGCTTTTATAGTTTGTTCAACCTTAAAAATAAATTGAAGCTTTTTTGTCGAGAATTGTTAGCCAAACAAATTTTGTACGATTACTTTTTTTTATTTATTTATGATTGGCAAGGGAAAAAATAAAAACAGATAACGTGTGTTTTTTCAACGTTTTTTAGTAAAAAATATGAGAATGCTACCAATTTCGATTTCTGGGTTGCCATATTCATAATATAAACCAAAAAATGAAGAAAATGACACCCCAAACATATTCAGGAGAAATGGTACTTTTTACGTGAAAACAGTGGTCTAACTGATAGACTAGTAGAATGAACAAGCGCAGCATTGGAAGAGGAGGGCTGCTGTGTCAAAATTCATAAGTAATATTTTGTAGCATAGTTTTTCGTTCCGGGATTTTGACGAAAAAAAGAAAATAATTGAAACGGGCAGACTCACTCTATCTTAAGGCAACCTATATAAAAAAACTTTGACGTTTCAATACTCAATTTTATGAAAGTTTATAGTAATGATTGGTGTGTTGGGTTGGCGTAAAATTATATAGTTGACCTTACTATTTACTAACGATAATGGCGTGTAGAATAAATCCTGATTCAAAGCTATTATAATGCATGCCAAAGGTCATACTCATTTGCAAGTCACAACCAAAGAGAAAACTTTGGCAATCGTAAATTGGCCGTTATTATTATTCCTTTTATTTGGGTTAGAACGGCACTATTATTTATATATATATTAATGATTGAGTAATATTTCTAAGATCCCCAATTATTTTGTTTTATTACATGCATAGTTTGTGTCAGCCCCTTCCTTCCTTCCCCATAATACTTTGAACTATACCAAAAAAAACCATAAGAGGACCAATGTCCATCAGACCCTCTTTATTGTGGCCTCGTTGCTTCCCTTTGTTGTCCAAAATCGACCACACGCCCCTGATACACACACATACAGGACAAGTTAGGCAAGGAAGTATCTTTGTTATTCACTGTAATTATAAAAGACCTTGGATTGGAGGTCATCTCCAAAATATAGTTTTTTATTTCCCCTGTTTTACCGCGCCATTTATACAAGAGTATCGGAAAAATAAAGAAAATAACTGGGTAGAGAACTACATTGTGTCAAAATTCATAAGTAATATTTTGTAGCATAGTTTTTCGTTCCGGGATTTTGACGAAAAAAAGAAAATAATTGAAACGGGCAGACTCACTCTATCTTAAGGCAACCTATATAAAAAAACTTTGACGTTTCAATACTCAATTTTATGAAAGTTTATAGTAATGATTGGTGTGTTGGGTTGGCGTAAAATTATATAGTTGACCTTACTATTTACTAACGATAATGGCGTGTAGAATAAATCCTGATTCAAAGCTATTATAATGCATGCCAAAGGTCATACTCATTTGCAAGTCACAACCAAAGAGAAAACTTTGGCAATCGTAAATTGGCCGTTATTATTATTCCTTTTATTTGGGTTAGAACGGCACTATTATTTATATATATATTAATGATTGAGTAATATTTCTAAGATCCCCAATTATTTTGTTTTATTACATGCATAGTTTGTGTCAGCCCCTTCCTTCCTTCCCCATAATACTTTGAACTATACCAAAAAAAACCATAAGAGGACCAATGTCCATCAGACCCTCTTTATTGTGGCCTCGTTGCTTCCCTTTGTTGTCCAAAATCGACCACACGCCCCTGATACACACACATACAGGACAAGTTAGGCAAGGAAGTATCTTTGTTATTCACTGTAATTATAAAAGACCTTGGATTGGAGGTCATCTCCAAAATATAGTTTTTTATTTCCCCTGTTTTACCGCGCCATTTATACAAGAGTATCGGAAAAATAAAGAAAATAACTGGGTAGAGAACTACATCAAAGTAAATGTAAGGAATAGTAGATATGCGAGGATAGTGGAAGGGATGGACGGGAAGAGCGCAAATACTGCTACAGAGACAAGGTTTACACTAGCATAAACCCCTGATTGGGATTGAATCTGTAACCACCGTGGCGGATGTGTATTAAGAGTTGCGTATAAATGTTTCGGAGGGGTAACTCCGAAACCATAATATAGTGTAATCTCATATAAGACACATCGTATTAATTCTAGTAAAATTATGAAAATAATATAGTCACATTTTGCCAATATTGAATATATATATATATATATATGCCGGTACTCACTATTGGCAAAATGTGGCTATATATATATAAGAATATTCAGATAATGTACACCCGCATTATTGTAAAAAGACTGATAAAACTACTACCAGAATATTTAACTTTTCATTGGTAGTCCAGTATATTTTGAGACTCGCGCCTTAGATCATGTAACCACCATTGTGGTTGAAACATTTAACACAACGGTTACTAACATAATCTAATATAATGAGTCTGTGAAGATAAATTAAGGAGAAATGCATCATAATTAGATAATTGAGTGTAAACTTTTTTTATTTCAAAGATGCAATTTAATTTTGATTATATATATTATGTGTAATGATATTTTGTATGGTAGTGGGAGGTAGTGTTCCTGGTCTACGTGACTGTTCTTGCTTGGCAGAGTGGTCTGCTTCCAGAGCCAATTAGCATACCCATTTATGGAGTAGACAAATCGAACAAACGTTTGAATGACAAAGACGCGGGCCTATGATAAGCGTTTCGTGTTTTATTGTGTACGCATGAAGTGAATACTAACAACTAATTAAACACATTGTTTTTCAAAAGAAAAAACAAAACTTTCTTCTTTACTTGCAATACTTTTTTTATCTGTTAAAGTTCATTAATTGTTGTTTCTAAGCTCTTACATAACACCGGTTTAAAATCTTGTTACATAATAAAAACAAGTTAAGTTAATAAGAATCATGAGATTTATAATTAATTTGTCATATATTCTAAAGAAATGTAACCTAGATCTTTCATAACTAAAGTTTTCTTATTTTGAAAAAGCCGCTCGCTAGAGATAAACAACTTTAATACTCACGCTATATAGTTTTGTCTCAAAAGTAAAGTTTGTTGGCGAGATAAAGCCACATTCCCGTCCATATTTCCTGCTCATAAATGAGACACTACACCACTGATAAACAACTGTACTGCACTGACATGTGAAATAACACTTTTCTCATAGTAAGTCACTAAATAAACACTTTCAGATTGACACAACCCTTAACAACATGTTTTCACCGAGAACGATCCTAACAATACAGCTCCTAGTAAACGGGCTGTGTTGGAGTGACACAATACTTGAATTCCTGAGCAACTGGCTTGCTTGCCACTGGCTACACTGCATGCACGCGCAGCCAAGTATAGTCGGCTCGACATAAGATTATCTGACAGGTCACTAAGTGGCCTTCCATATAATCATACGCTAATAATGTGGTCTACAGCTGTCAGTTTGGGCAGTCTTAAGGTAATTATAGTGATTTTATCTTTACCAGTGTTGATTGAGCTGAAATTGTGTTTGGTATTTTCTAAAAGGTTTTTTCAGGCTCAAATAAGCATAATGAATAACCGCGCGGGGTTAGTCATTGTCCTGACACTAAAGACCATTATTATAGCTAAAAACAGGACCATTGACTGAATCTGGATTCGACGTCTATCATAATCGAACCTAATTAAATCTTCTCGTACGCTATATCGAGTGAAGAAGACCACACGTTTATTCATAATTATAGTTAAAGAATAGGCTTCCAGGTAATCTGCAAAGGAAATATTTATCGTAAATTACCCACCTTACCTGACTGACTACAAGACCGAACGAACTACATCATAATCTTATTGCAAAGTAGTTACACCAATCGGGAAAGAGCTATTAGCACTGTTGTTTGAATAAATCGCCCATAGCATTGGCCCTTGAGGTAATCAATCCTCTATTTTGTGTTCGAGAAGACGATCTAACATGTCCTATCTAAGGATGTGAAAAAAAGTATCGATACTTTACTAATTTAGATATTTTCCTTTCGATAGTAGTATTTTTTTACTCGATACATTTTTTCCGATACTTTTACTGATATTGTACTCACACTCTGGTATCAAATTGGTAATGAAAAAAAACTTTTTTGTCATCTTTACTCATGCTGGGATTAAATGTTTACTATGATGGAATGTGGAGGAAGAACAAATTACACTGCCTGACTGGTTGAGGGGGCGAGTGCCGGCGACCTGACTACTACCTCTAGTTTAAATTATTATTTCTAGCTAAAAAAAATTTTTTTTTCAGATTAAAATTTTGATACCGTTACTTAATGTTAGCAATACTTTTCTTTCGATACTAGTACAGAATTGATATTTTTTCTTCCGGTACTTTATATCAGTACCGTATCGATACTTTTCTTTCGATACCACATACATACCTATCATCACAATGTACAATCAATTTTTAAAATAAATAGCTCAGCCAACATAATTATTTTTCTAGAACAAAAAACTTACCAAACAACAAAGAATAATCAATATAACTGTATGCACCCCGTATATATGTAGGAAAAAACCGATATAAATGTGTTCTGTGACAGCAATGTGAATATCAAATACCAGTATCGGGAGACTATTAATTTTAGATCGTCCCTTTTGAAAAACAAATTACATTAAATTATGGAATGCATTCTTTTCCATGGCATGTTCCATGATTTTACCAAAACAAGACAACAGCGCGATAGGCTGTGAACATGCTAACTCCTCAAGTAGATAAGTATAATATGAAGTGAATAGTAAAAATGAGGAAAATTGTGGCCACTTCACACCACCCTCCCCACATCACCACCACACTACCCTCCCCCAACCCTCAACTCTCTACCACTCCTACCCCATCATATTCCCAACCACTCTTCAAACATATCACCACCCATTCCCTCTATTCCCACCCCACACCCAAATATGAAATACTTGAAGTGATAACGGCAAATTCCCTACTAATGATAATGCAAATTTCCTTCTTATCCCCTCCACATGAAGCAGCTATATTTCTAGAGTCGCAATCCGTTACGGTAAATTCCCCTATCCAATCACACAATCTTTGATCTATCCACCTCCCATCTCCGATCCTCCTCCCCTTCCACACGCTTCTTCTCTACCTTATCCAAAATAGTGCTGATCTTACGGTCCCAGGTTCGATTCCCAAAGAAATTGCAACAAGTTGGCCTTCTGTTTTAAAGTTCAAGAGTTAGATTCCCAACATGGCCAATCCCTTCCACTCAAAACGCCCTCACTTTCAGGTCCATCACACAAACATACAAAAATGAATACCATCATACATGCATACCATCATAATGCATCAATCCAGCAAGTGTAATACAACCCGAACAGTTAGCAAGACTCGGTGCTAAAAAAAACCCCATCAATCCATAATTTGTATATACATTCCATAATACATACAACAAACGTGATTCTCGTCAAATAAACATACCATCATATACTGTATACATAAATTCACCTATAAATCTATAAAAACTTATACATACATATTACCATACAAACATACATTTAAACCAATCATACAATAAATAATTTACCATTATTTCATACAAACACATCATCATACATACATACACACACACACACACATATATATATATATATGTGTGTGTGTGTGTGTGTGTATGTATGATGATGTGTAAATTATTTATTGTATGATTGGTTTAAATGCATGTTTGACTGTATGTTTGTATATATCTGTGTATATATATATATGTATATATATATATATATATTATACAAACATATATATATATATATATATGTGTTTGTATGTGTTTATATGTATATATATATATACATATATATATACATATATATACACAAACATACAGTCAAACATGCATTTAAACCAATCATACAAAAAATAATTTACCATTATTTCATACAAACACATCATATATACTTTTAATAGATATAATTTTTTATATTTATATATATATATTATTTTAGTACCATTAAGTTCTCCGTATCCTTATGACTGGGATAACTGTGTCAAATAATTTATTATTTCCTGTTATAGCCTAGGGCTACGCTTGCGACCTGGACGCCGCGTTCAGAACGCGACGACCAGGTCGCGTGGAATACATTTAATTTCTCCTGGCCATGCTTGAGCGACCAGACGTCGTATTTTATTACCCGTTGGTATCATGGCACCAGGGCGTGAAGATATGTTGTTAGCCATAATAGTATCTAGATATATCTACAGGAAAGGTAAGGCCCCCAACAATTATTTTGACACTAAGGAAGCCGGGGGGAGGACTTACATCAAACTGGAAAGAATCAGAGAGGCTGCTGATAGATACCCTACTTCCAGACAAAGACGGGGAAGACAACGAAGGACAAGTGATAGCTAGACAGGATATGACGAGTAGTTACGACAATTATGAAGTGACAGATCCAGTAACTCAGGATGAGGTAATAAGACTTGTGGCTGAAATGAAAAAGAAGGTACCTGGACCAGATGGGATCAGGGTGGAGGTCCTTCGACAGATCAGCGAGCAGGTAGTAGTACCCTTCTTAGTTAAATTGATGAATGAATGCGTGGCTTAAGGCCGCGTATCAAATATATGAAAGCAAAGTGAGGTAGTTATCCTGAGTAAAGGAGAGGATAAGGATTCTCAACTCCCAAAATCGTACATACCTATATGTATCTTAAATATATTTGGAAAATTGCAATAAAAGATCCTATGCAATAGATTGCAAAAACATAGAGAGGCCCTGGGGCTGCATCAACAACAGTATGGTTTCAGGAGGGGCAGGTATACGGAGGGCGCTATCTGTGAGGCCATGAGTCTTGTAGATAGGGATGGCAATAAATACGTAATGGGGATATTCGTGGACATTTCGGGAGCGTTTGAAAACTTGTGGTGGCCAGCGCTATTTGGGAGTTTGAGATAAATTAGATGTCCGGGGAACCTCTATAGGAGTCTTATGGACTACTGTAGGGGAAGATAAGCGAATCTGAGATGTCCAGGAATGACAGTAAGCAAAAAACTTACGAAAGGATGTTCCCAGGGGTCGGTCTGTGGGCTGATCTTTTGTACGTAGCCCTCGAACCTGGTTTAGTGAAGATGGAGTCACTCCCTGAGATGGCAGGAGGGGGGTAAGGGGTTGCCTTTGCGGACGATATGCTCATAATAGTTGAAGCAACATCTAGAAGAGAACTAGAAGCCAAGACTGACGCAGTTCTCACTGAGCTAAACTCTTGGTGTAAAAAGGTAAAATTGAGTTTAGCTCCTGCAAATACAACTTGCATACTATTCAGGGGGCTACTCAAGAGAAACCTAAGGGTTAAGATTGACGAACAGATGATAAGACTAAGCAAGGATATCAGATACCTGGGCGTGATGCTGGATGAGAAGCGCGACTTCATGACGCAATTGGAGACCGCATGAGGAACAGCTTTGAGAGCTATGAATAAGATTATTAGCATAGGGCAGGGCAGATTTAAACTGTCTATGAGGCTGATCAGATTGAATCACCAGACTATGTTGGCCTCCATTGTGGGTTATCGGCTGGTGCGTGGGCTCATTGGCTTAGATAGGTAAGAATCAGAAGTCTTAAGAGAAGTGTGCTTTTGAGGATATCTGGAGCGTATAAGACTGTTGCCACAGACGCTTTTTGTGTATCCTTGGGTATCTGGCACTTGGACTTAGAGGTGAGGAGGAGAGTGGCATTGTATTGGATAAGGAAGGGGGATATGGAGAAAGTGGCTAATCTCACGAGAGCAGGGATAACAACAGGACTTAAGGTCAGGAAGTATCTAGAAGAGGAGTGGCAAGAGGAGGGGGAGTGGAGCCAAACAGGTAGAAGAACGCATAAGATATTTTCAAGCGCTGCTGAACGGTTGGGAATGAAGTACCTGCAGCCCTCTCCAGGTTTGGTACAATTTTATTACTGGGCATGGTCCCCTTCGCTAGATGATTGACGGATACAGTAATTTGTGATTGTGGTAGGGAGGCGACGCCATACACGTCGTGCTGAAGTGCATTGAGACGTTTGAAGATAGAATGAACCTACATATACCGTTGCAAGCGAGAACGGTTTATAACATACTGCGTGACGTGGACCTATGGAGTCTCTTGGATGCAATCGCGGATAATGTGTCCAAATACGAAAGAGATAAGTACTTAACTGCAATGGAAAATAAAGGACAAAATAGACTGGTCAGCTTAAGAAAAGGGTACAGGATGGAGAGCGACAGTGACATGGCAGTAGACAGTGACGTTTCAACAGATATGGATGACACATAACGGTATGACTTGAATAAGTCAATAGGTATGACAAAGACAAACTGGATTATCGGCTGGCTGGGTAGAATGTGGTGGGGATCTCCAGACAAACTGGAGCCTAGCTGAGGGTAGGAGTGCTCTCTGGATTCCAGTAGTGTGAACTGCTGATGAACTGGGTGGCGCCTTGATACCAGATAGGGAGTACAAGAGAACAACATCTTCAGACGGGAGACTCCATCTCTCACTCATAGGGTCCAGCCCACTTGGTGACAAGTTTGTGATGCTGGGCTGGAGCTGTCGGGCATCTGGTATGTCCACCGATCCATCGGATGGCTGGTCTCAGTTCAGAAAATGGATTGGCGGTAGCAACTGAAAGATTATGCAGCCAATTATAAGAAGAATTTGTATTTAGGTTAAGTTAGTATTAAGTGTTTTTATAAATCTTTAGGCTAAGTTAGTCCATAGGGGGTGATATTGTGGGTAGTAAGTGGAGCGAAGTCTCTGGTAGGGTGCCTCCCCAGGTGGTGGGCAGGGAGATGCCCACCCCCGATGGGGCTCTAGTCGATCTGGTAACTATTATATCCAAAGTGCGGTGGGACACTAAGCGGCGCAGAGTACCGGGGGTGTAATATACCCGGAGTGGACTAACTAGTAGGTTAGGTATAAGAAAGAAGGACAAATAGGACTTTTAGATATAAGTGTTTATTCTAAAATTATAAATATTGTATTTTTTTAAGGATGTAGCTAAAATATGTATTGTTAGTTCATTATGTAGATCTTGGTCCCAAGCTACATGCTAGGAATCGGGATAAATAGTTTAAATAAATAAATAATATCTAGAAATCTGAAGAAGAAATGTATATCTATAAAATACGTCTACATGCTAGGAATCGGGATAAATAGTTTAAATAAATAAATAATATCTAGATATCTGAAGAAGAAATGTATATCTAGAAAATACGGTGTCCATCCCCCTAATATCCAGAGACTAAATTATGGGCAGTTTCACTTTATTTCATAAAGTTAGAAACGACTAAGATGGTTTTTTCAATATTTTAGAATGAGTGTAGGTTCATTTGACGAACTTTGCTTGTATGTCAGAGAGGGAATTGAAAAGCAAAGAACAAGAAACAACAACAGAATTTCATTAGAAGAAAGAGTTGAGGTAACAGCAGGGGCAAAACTGAAAGAGTCCGGAGGTCCTGACCTTGTCAAATTTTAGATCCTGGATGACTTTTGAAGCTATTTGAAGCTTTATTTTTCACGGATAGTACTGTTTTTTGTAGGTATTTCTTTGTATATTATATATATATAGTAAGTAACAACATAGCAGGTACGTGTGTGGAGAAGAACATGGTAACTTTTTTTTGTGAATAGTTAAAAATAATAATTACGACCAGTGTGTATTTTTATTTTATAGTTAATGACACTATCCAGTGGTATTTGTGTAGTAAGGGCAGTTAGCAAAGAAAAAGGGGTGTTTTTAACGTCCTGGCTCCCAAACCAAAAGAGGAATCGGAAACCCTCCTCCAAATTTCCGAAACTCGGATGCCCTTAGAAGTTATTTAAAGTGGTCCACACTTGGAAAAATTTACGTAAATTATACTCTTCCAGAATTTATTTTGAGCTAGTATTTAAAGTGTTCCTCAGCTGGAAATCTTTTGTAAGTGTATTGCTTGTATATGCTATTTAAAGTTAACTTACGGTACGCTAACACATTTTTGAAAACTAGATGCCTTTATAAACTTTTTATAGTGGTCGTTTATTTGCCTTTTTTAAAAATTCGATGCATCTAGAAAATATTTTGAGTTTAAAAAAAATTGTAGTTAGAGTTTACTGCACACAGCCAAAGAAATATTTCTTACATTTATGTAGGTGTAACGTGTATTACTGATAATTTACTGTAAGTGGAGGGCGTAAAAAAACCGAGAGGAAAACTTTTACATATCATGTCTTCCTATAATATTTAATCGACGAAAAACCTATCAAATTAAGAAAGAACGTTCGTTTTAAAGTTGTAAGTAAAAACACAATTCCTTATAGTTCGCAATGCAAGTCAGCTATTAGTGGAATGTGATTTTAGTCACATTTTGAATGTTTTCTGAGCCTTTCGACGGATACCCTACATACTGTAATGTAACTTAAGCCTAATTATTAAACATTGGCCCTAGATTCTGGTGTCCTTTCAATTTGAAATATTAGCCAGGGTAGCGCCTGATTAAAATTTTAAACCCATCTGATTTCTGTTGATAAACTTTATGTATTTTACACGCATTCAAACAGCGCTGATAAGACCTACACTTTAAAATTCTTTTACTTCTCCAGGTTTTCCGGACCAAAGAATATTTACTATCCAATATAATTAATAATAAAAGCTATAGCTCTACAAGGTACCAACTTTAGGCCAAATAAATATTTAACTCATTTCTTTTTGCTGTCTTCGCAAATATTAGTTATGATTTGTAGTGAGTGATATTGCTATATGGCGAGGTGTGTAGTGTTTACTTAAGTAATATATACTACCGTTTCAAAATTAATTTTTCTTCTCTCGATTTACTACTGCCCAAAGTATAACAACACGTCCATTAACCTGGAGTACCACTTTTGTATTTTGAACTTTTTGAAATGCCAAAGTTTTGTACTAGTTTTTGTACCACAAATAAAAAGTTTGGTCCCCCATACCCTTTTAGAATAGTTAGCTAATAAATGTGGCCACTCCATTTTAATCATTTTGTTCTATTTTGAATTTTGAGATTTTTTCAATTCCAAATTTTTGAATTAGTTTTGTACCATTTTGTACCACAAATAAAAAGTTTTCACCCCTACCTTTTTTGAGTAATTAGCATATAAATGTGGCCACTTCATTAATATAATTTTGTATTATTTTGAACTTTTGCAATTTTTCAATGCCAAAGCTTTGAATTAGTTTTTTTACCAGTTTTTTATCATAAAAAAAAGTTGTGTACACCTATCCATTTTTGGTAATTATTATATAAATGTAGCAATCAATGTTGATATTTATGTATTATTTTGAATTTTTTCCAGTGCCTAAGAATTTTTATCTGCCTTTCTGCGTATACTTGTTTATTAAGTTTATTAAATGAATTAATCAACCAGTCACGTTTTCTGTAATATTAACTTACTAGAGTTTGTCCACAGTTTCGTTCACATTTAAGATGAGTTGATAAACTTTTTTCTATCGAATCACATAAACCAAATTTTCTCAAACTTGGTGCACTTGAGCCTTACTTGAATATTAAAAGTAAATGTTTATCCTCAATTTCCTAGAATAAAAATAACTTTTAACGTTAAAATACAAAAATGAGGTTCTAATTATTTCATTGATTTCTAGAATTTCTGATAATAACGTTGTTGAGGTTGTGAAACAATATTAAGAATAGTGAGGTTTTGGAAAATATCAATAAAATGTGAAGTTTGTTTTAACAGTTTATGATGTTAATACTATTTATGAAAAATATCTACTTGTCGTTTGGAAGAATGAGTTTTTTCCCTCCATCACAGAGATGTTTAATGACAGATTCTGTTTTATAACACATAAAGGAAGGCCTTTTTCAACTTCCAGTCATTTCTATAATTAAAATTATCATACGTGTTGAGAAATTACTTTTATACAAATAACATGTAGATGCAAACATTAAAAAAATATATATTTCTAAGTCAAACGAAATGTTCATTTCTTACAGTCATTCAGATTTATAGTAAGTCGTAGTAAGTGAACAATTGGTTCACAGATAAAACGATGCTGTGCCTCACAGTTTGAGAAACCCAGATATAAACTACCAAAAACACAATTTCAGACACGTGTGAGGCAAGATTTTAATTTTTATGTCCATGAAGCTATTAACTACTACCTAAAAGAAGGAGCCAAAATGTATTTTTTAAATGTTTACAGTATTTCATTAATATTTGCTTGCTTACGCGGAGTCATTGTTATGAACAAAATAAATAGTTTAAATTTACTATTTAAAAAAATAATTGAATGAATCACTCGAGTAAGTACTTTAGCATATCAAACAAATGGTTCTGTTAGTAATTGTTTCTCTTAGTTTTGGAAATTTTCCCACTACCTCCAATCATCATTTCTCTAAAACCCCTTTAAAACTTTATAGTTAAAAGACTTATTTCGTTATATATTAGTTGTACTTCTACCTGCCAGCCAAATTTAAATTTTCTACTACACCTTAAAGTTTTTTTATTAACTTATACACTCCCCCCTTAATTTCTTGAAGTTCCATTTTAAAATGTGCAGACTTAACTTCTTGATTTAAAACCACTGGGCTGTTTTTGCCTTTAATCTTGTTAACTCAGTTTTAAAATACTCATTTTCAGGGGAACATAATTGAGCTTAATAAAATTTATCCCAGGCATAACCTATAATCAACACCAGCACCTCTTACTTTTGGATACCTAGTGAAAATAACTTATTGAAATTGACCATAAATTATACAAACGAAAAACGAAAGGGAAAACTTTTCAAAGATATCCTTTGTTAACAATAATTTAAAATTGCGATCCGGTGTACAGTCAGTGTTCAGGCTAATGGCTTTGCAGCCCCGAAGTAGACTTTTCTCTTTTGTATCCGTTTTACGGTTCAACTACTCCAGCGCATTCTAGCATTTTAGTTTGAACCTTTATCTATGGTTTGAACAAAAACCATCAAAGCACTACTGCTCTGTTTACATCTCTATCGTTCGATATTTCTACTAAATAAGTTAGATCTCTGTAAGTTTAACATTATGTCTAAGGAAAATAATAAGTTTGTAACTGGTGTGTATCGTTCTAAAGACAATATAACAAATTTTAAAATCAGGTAATTAATTTTTGCTTTATCATCTATCTAGACCTTTGTTTAAATTCGGCAGCACCGTATATTCAGCAAAATCTCTCTAGATGGCAATATCATATGGTTATAGTACTCTTATACTGACTGAATTTCAGAAACATGTTTTTTATTAATGTACATAGGATGGGGATAGTATGCAAAGAGGGGGGAATTATTTAAAATTTTGTCGTCATAGTAGGTCCTAACTTAAATTAATATAATTTTTTTATCGTCTATACACAAAAGAACAAAAACAAATTCAATAGAACTATAGCAATTATGTTTTTATAATTGGTAAACCACAACTAATACATTCAATAATACATTCAACTAATACATCCCTCTTAATAACCTAGCATATTTTGAAAACGTTCTAAACAATTTGGCAGGGAAATATTCATAATCATAGGGGACACAAACATTAATTCAAGAATGATACAGTATTTAATAATCTGCTAAACAGCTATGGCTTTGTCATATGCGATGAGCTTGCAACTAGAATAACTAACAATAATGAAAGTACATTGGACCAAATTATTTCAAATGTAGATGGCCCAGCTTAAGTGATCACACCATTCTAATAGTGGAATTGGAATCAAATTATATCAAGGTTGAGAGGAAAAACAACACTGAAAATAAATTTGTAATTGATTACAATATCTTAGAATTTAAGCTTAATGAATCTCTGGGACAAATTAACATCAGCACAAATACATATATTTTTTTGAGGAACTCATGACAATAGTGCAAAATGCTTTGTTATTTGCAGAAAGAAGGGGAGGTAAAATAATTACAAATAGTGTTCATTATTCGCCTAGGTGTGGTTGGGCGAACAGTGAGCTGTTGGAAATGCTTAAATTACGTGACAAAACATATAAACTTGTTAAATTTAACCCAGAAAATACAAACTATAAGAGTGATTATATTTTAGCTAGGAATAATGTAACAGTACTTAAGAGAAGTTTGATGAAAAATGATTTTACAAGAAAGTTTATAAGCAGTAGTAATAATCCTAAACAATTGTGGCAGTAAATAGATAAGTTTCTTAATAAAAACTGTAAAGTTAATAATAAAATATCAAAATTGAAATTTATGAACAAGGAGTATAATACAACTCCTGAAATGGCAGATATTTAAAAAATTTTTTTTATAAATGTAGGACACAATCTTGCAATGAATATTCCTATGTATCCTGATGATAAGTGGACATATTACACTACCACTATAGATGGCTCATTTACAATTTTCTTAACAGATTTAATGATAGAACTTGGTAACACAAAAAATCTGCCTTTTGATAAATGTTCTAATAAACTACTCAAAACATTGTTCAATTTTTTTTTGCAGAGTATATATCTGTTCTATTTAATAAATCTATAACAGAAGGTCAATTTCCAGAACAGCTGGAAACATCAAAAATTATTCCCGTATATAAGGGTGACACCTCGAAATGTGATCCCTCAAACTACAGGCCTAATCTCACTTATATACTCCATATCAAAAAATATTAGAAAAAATAATGAAAGTTAGATTACATAAGTTTTTAAACAAAATATTTTTTTTTCAAACATCCCCAATATGGATTTAGGGGGAAATCTGATACACTAGTGGCGGCTTTTGAATTGAATGACAAAATGCAAAATATATTGGATGACAATACTAAGCCATCTGGAGCTTTATTTATTGATTTAAAAAAGGCATTTTACACTGTCAACCATGAAATTCTATTATACAAGCTGTCTAAAATTGGAATAAGAGGAGTAGCTCTTGAGTGGTTTAAGAGCTATATCACTAACATAGCTCAATATATTTACATAAACAATCACGAAAGCACTGTACGTGGTGTCACGTGTGGGGTCCCTCAAGGTTCGGTAATCGAACTTTTACTTTTTCTTATTTATGTTAACATTTTCCAGGTAAATTTTCAAGGCCATTTACAACTATATGCAGATAACACAAGTTTATTTTACATTGGACAACATTTTAAAACTTTAGCAGATAATATTCAAACAGACCTGAAATTGTTATACCATTGGTTAAGAGTCAATAAACTGTCACTAAATCTTGAAAAGTCTAACTACGTTATTTTTACTAGACCGAGAAACAAAGATAGAAAGAATATAGATAATTACCAGATAAGCTTTGGAAATAACGTTTTGAAACAAGTAAGGAAAGAAAAATATCTCGGTCTGATCATTGACAGCTCACTATCCTGGAGCTCACATATAAACCATGTCACAAAAAAAGTTAGGGGTCCAGTTGGGATGCTAAAAAAACTCCTACAAACTCACTCCAAACGTGTTAAAGCCCATCTGCTTTGCTCTGGTTAACTTGCATTTGTCCTACTTAAATGTAATCTGGGGTAATACTTTTAAAATTCATTTAATACCACTAATAATACTACAAAACACAGCACTAAAAATATTTTTCGGCTGCCCAGTGGTGAGGATGGCGACATTAAGCTTAAAAAGTTGGGTAGTTTTAAATTAACTGAAGCTATCTTTTTGGATACGGTTGTAATGGTATATAAACTTGAAAACAACCTAACTATTAGTAACACAAAAAGGGGAATTACTCTACAAGAAGTCTGAATAATTATTTCCAGAACAGAGTAAACAGCACTACTTTTGGAGTCGATCCAATAAATATTAAGGGACTAAAATTTTTCAATATAATACCACAAGAAATAAAGATCAAAAAACTTAATCTTTATAAAAAGGAAGTTAAAAGATACATTCTGGAAAATAATTTTGACCAGCTGATATGTGGGTGAAACGTTATCTGTAATTTTGTAGAAACTGATATTATAATTGGAGCAGAATGTATATGTATACTGTATTTTTTTAAAGGTTTTCTTGTTGTATACTCTTATGCTTAATTGCAGTTTTACTATCATTGGGCTGAATGCATCTAAAATAATGTGGCCGGGCGAGGACAAATAATGTATACCCTGCAATAGACCTTACTTTCCTAAATGTATGTAACAAGTTAGTGAATGAACCACACCTACATTAGGATGTTTATATGCATACGAGCCGATCTTGGCTCTTTTTGTAAACAACTTCTGAATAAATACAAAAATTAAAAAATAAAATAAAATGGTGTCGGATATACAGGATGAGCTAGAAGTCACGCAACCTGTATAATGATTAATTTCTGTACTTGTTCAGTAAGCTACTAGACTAGAATATTTGAATGTGACTATAATTGAGAGCTGACTATACATATCAAGGTCATCACACACTGACAACATTATCTCCCAGTTTCAGCTGAGTTGTTGACAGGACAACATGCCTTTCACCCAGGCTAAACGCGTGTTCATTCTTGAAAGTTATTTGAAGTCTCGGTTTTATGTTAATTGTCAAGATGAGCTTAGGGAAACTTTCCTTAAATCTGAAGTGACGAACAAGTCTAAAATTTTTCCCAAGGTTGCTCACTTTCAAGAAACAGGCAGTATAGATGATCTTAACCGATTTGGCTATGCTTCTGTCTTAAACTATAACTCTTTGGAAAACATTCGTCAATCCTTGTTGCGTTCTCCAATAAAATCACTATGAATACTTTCTCAACGCACAGGAATAACTTATGGTAGTGTCCGGAAAGCAATAAAAAAGTTACATCTGCATCTACATCAGATGCAAGTTATGCATGAACTCAAAGAACCTGATAAGGAAAAACGACTGGACATTACTTCCTGTGGTTTAAAGAGAGTTTTGAAATGAAATTTCAGTTCCATGTCACTGCATAATGTTTAACTGAACACAAAAATATATTCCTGAGGGTGGTATTATAAATACCTTGTCATGTTGAAAAAGAAAATTTATTAGTTGTTACCGAAGTGTACCGCATTGTCACCAAAAAGAACAGACAAGAGAAAAAAACCGACACGTATATCCTCACTTTTACGACACCTACCCTCCCAAAGGAGGTCCGAGCAGGTTTCCACGTGCTCAGGGTCGGGCTGGGCTGTATGTCCCTAATCCTAGGCGCTGTTTTCAGTGTCAGGAATTTGGGCATACGAAGCTGCGATGCCGTGGTAAGCCGACCTGT
>CABFOW010002110.1:75946-106152 GCA_902141385.1 Timema californicum | reverse complement strand
TTGTAAAAAAAAAAGGGGGGGGGGGGGGGGACGCGGCACACATTTCGAGCCACAAACTTTTTTATTTGGGCGTGAGAAATGTTGAATGAAGAAAAACTGTAATTAATATTATAATAATATAATAAGGGTTCTTATTTTAATGTAAAGCTACTTGAATTTCTAATGTAAAAGCTAAGAAAATTAGTCATTCCCGGGCCGTCGCGCCTGCCGCTGCCAGTATTTTGAAATGAAAACATTTCAGTGTTAAATTTAAGTACATTTTTTATAGTTACCTTATGTGTGACTTTATAAATACAACAACCTACTAAAAGGTGGGTTTGTGCAATACATTTATTACATGATATAATGATATAATTTACTTTTATTTATTAGATTATTCCAAGCATGAATAGTTATTAAATAATAATATAATTAATATTAAATTAAAACATGTAATAATACATGTTGGAAATGAAGTATGTGGGGAAAAAGACCACAGGGGACGCCAAGATACACAACATACTTCAACAAAAGTCAAAACGACGTATGGGGGGAGGGGGGCGCAGGGGGAGAAGACTATAAGACACCTTGTTTATATATGAAGTGAATAATTTAATTACAACACACTACAATATTATTTTTCTTGCTTTTCTGTTGCTGTTCTACAGAAAGTATGACAACATTTCTTAACAGCAAGGTACTCATTGTGTATCCTATATATTTATCTCTCTCTCTCTCTCTCTATATATATATATATATATATATGGTATATGCAAGGTACTCATTGTGTATAATCTATATATATATATATATAGGATAATATATAAGGTATATGCAAGGTATATGCAAGGTACTCATTGTGTATCCTATATATTATATATATATATATATATAGATTATACACAATGAGTACCTTGCATATACCTTGCATATACCTTATATATATATATATATAGAGAGAGAGAGATATTTTAAGATATCAAAGTTGAGTTTTATTGTTTTATTGATAAGAATTTGAATTATAAGGAAATTAAAGTGTTTTATTATGTATTTACATTTTATTTCTTTTAATAGTAAATAATAAAATTAAGTCTGTCTTGTATGCTACTACCACGGCAGAATAAAGACTGTTCGTTGCAGTAGACCAAAAGTGCCGCCCCCTGAGAAGTTCCGCCCGGAGTGGACCCCTACCCCCCCTTTAGCTACGCTACTGGGGAGGAGCAGATAACAGAAAGTGTTCAAGTGAGAGGAGAAGAATGGAAGAAATTATAAGAGAAATAGTGGTAGAAGGATAGAGGAAGATGGAGACATTTTACTAAACTGACCCGGCCACAGACTGGAAACAGTTTATGGTGAAAATGTATTTCAGACATGTATGTATTTATTGGTTGTCATCTACTTGTGGGATTATGGTTGGGGTTGGTGGGTGGGATTGCAGGGAAGAGGGGTGAGGGACAGCTTCAAGCATATTAGTCTAGGGTGGCCTCAACCCTTAATCAGGCCCTGTTCCATAAGTCTGGTCATGTGCTTTACAGATGTCACTTTTGGAAGATAGATTTTTACACAACCAATATAGAAACCTAATTTTTGAAAATGTGGCTTACAGCGACGATACAAAGTACAATAGTGACAACCCATTTATTTTAAGTGGTTTTTATAGTCGCTTTAACATCTAAGGGGTTCCAGCGCCTGTTAAAGTACCTATCTCACGTACAGTACGTGTACAAAAAATGTAGTTAGTTAATGTAATGTTTCTAAATTAGTTTAGTTTTATAGGTTCTTGTAGCATAGTCTGTTAACTATTTAGTTTACATGACATCAATAAATCATTACATTTCAACACAACTTCCTAGTTTACTGCTCCCAAACACACTGATCATCAACATGTCTTTTACCATGTCATGGATTACAGATATCACAGCACTGTTAAAGGTATTGAAGTTAAGGTCCAATCACTGAACATTCCAATATCTCCCCCTTCCTGTCTTACCTTAGAATGGTGAGTATGTGAGCCTTCTGGGTGGTCGAATGGTCCGTCGTGGTTTTTCTTCCGCAGTCTTCTGTTGTCTTGCTCCTGTATCCTCCCTGTCTTCTGAATTTGACTGCTGTGCACCTCCGAATGTCCCTGAGGATTCCCCCTGCATGTATTGACTCGACCCATCACCAATGATAGGGCTGGGGGTGGGCAATACCGAGTGATCCTCTGTACTGATGTCCTGTTACCCCCTATAAATATGAGAATAAGGTGGGTATGGCATTGCCCAACGGCACTCCTTGGGGGATGATATATTCTGACTGCTACAAGGTAATGCCGCAGTCATTTGGCTCAAATGAAGTTTCACTACAGCTCCTGAGCCTAACTTAACTAAGTATAGTCTTTCACCCAACCTCTTGTGAATTATAGCATTTTCCCAAACAACTTTGTTTTGTTTAAGAACTTTGACCAAAACACTTTCATTTACATTAAAAATTATTGTCCTTCTTCCAGAATATCTTCGCTGTATTCCTTTCTTATAGAATACATGGTCTCTTATTCCCTCCATGCTTAGATTGTTTTGACCATCCGTTCTATTTTTTGACATCCAATGGTGTTCGCAAAGCTCTACCCAACTTCAACATCGCTGGGGCAACCCCGGTGGTTAGCTGAGAGGTGTTCCTATAATACATTAGAAACTCTGTCAAGGCCATATAAACATCTTTTCCCGCAAGAATGGCCCTCTTGATGGCTCGTTTAAGCTGGCCAACACCATTTTCCGCTTGGCCATTGGTTTGTGGGAAATGTGGTGCACCTGCGCAATATTTTATGCCATGTAAGTCACAAAAATCAGTATATTCTTTTGAACGAACAAGTTGACTGCCATTATCTGATACAATAATTTCTGGTAGTCTAAATCGAGCAAATAAAACCATCAGGGCTCGAATTGTGGTTACTGACAGCATTTGGCAAATTTCTAGCCACTTAGAATGAGCGTCGATTATCATCAAATAAGTCTTCCCATTTATGGGCACCAAAAAATCCAAGTGTATACGGCTCTAAGGTTTTTATGGCCATGGCCATGGAATAAGCTCACACATGTCAGGGGAACCTTGTACTTTCTGGCATAGACCACAGCTTAAAACCAAATTATCAATTTCTTTGCCAAGCCCTGGCCACCAAAAGAAATTTTTGGCCATAAGTTTGGTTTTAACTATTCCAAAATGTGGCTTATGCATTTCTTCCAAGACCTTATTTCGTAAAGCCACAGGAATTACCGTTCTGTGTCCTCGAAAAAGGCATTCTTGATCTATGTATAATTCACTAGATACAAACTGAAATGACTTAAGCTCGCTATCCACCAATTTAGGCTACCCTATTAGAATAAACTTTATCACTTTACTCAAGATTTTATCTTTTACACTCTCTGAAGCAACCAGTTTTGTATTCAAATATTTGCTGTCTTCTGCATAGTTAGTTAAGTTCACTATAAGATCTTGTGTTGGATCATCCTTACTGATGCTTCGAGACAAATAATCAGCACAGTTTTTCCTTGAGGGAACATATCTTGTCATAGTTGAAACTTGACAAACTTGCTGCAAAGTTTTGCAATCGATTTGCTGATATATCTGGAATTCCACGCTTGGGGCCGAAGATTGTAGTGAGTGGTTTATGGTCTGTCTACAAAATAAACTTTCTCATATAAAGATACTGTGAAAACTTAAGTACTCCATAAACTAGGGCCAAGGCCTCCTTGTGGATCTGGGGGTAGTTCTTCTTTGTTTGTGTCAAGACTCTTGATGCAGATGCGACAGGTCGTATAGCCCCTTCCTTGGTCTTTTGGCTAAGTACTGCTGAGATGCCCCTAGGACTTGCATCAGTAGACAATATCAGCTCTAGATCCGGATTATAGTGATTCAAAACAGGGGCTGAGGTGAGTGCACTTTTAATTTGATTAAACGCATGATTACAATCCCAGGTACACTCTCATGGAACCCCCTTTTTAATCAATTCATACAAAGGATTTAAGATGACAGAAGCCCCCTTCAAGAATCTCCTGTAATATTTTACCATACCTAGAAATGACTTTAATTCCCTGACTGATTTTGGTGTTTCAACCTCTAGTACTGGTTTGACCAGATTTTGGTCTAATTTCAATCCATCTTTTTCAACTATGTAGCGTATTTTTTTAAATTTCTGATTGTTGAAACACACACTTGGTTATATTAGCAGTCAATCCACATTCCCTGAGCCTGGACAGTACCATATTCAACCTTTCATTATGTTCCTCTATTGTATGGCCCCCTACCACAATGTCATCTTGCCAAACAACTACTCCTTCAATGCCTGCTACAGCAGTTTCCATGCTATGCTGAAACTCTTGAGGGGCTGGAGAAATACCAAAAGGACATCTATAACAAAATAGACCTTTATGGGTACTAATAGTAACTAGTTCTTTGGAGTCCTCAGTTAATTTCATCTCTTGAAAGGCATTTTTGAGGTCAATTTTGGTAAAAGTAGTAGTCCCTTGCATTGAGTAAAATATATCATTTGCATGAGGTAGGGGATGCCTGTCTACTTCTAAATGTGGGTTAAGTGTTACTTTATAGTCACCACATAATCTAACAAAGCCATCAGGCTTCACTAGAGGCACTGTTGGTGTTCCCCATTTACTATATTTAATTGGAGATATAACACCTGCATCTTGAAGACTATTAAGTTCTAGCTCTACTTTAGGTTTTAAAGCAAATGGAATGTTTCTTGGTTTGAAAAACTTTGGTTCTGCCCCTGGCTTCATCTTAAGGGACATTTTTACCTTGTTAAAGGTGCCCAATTTATCAGTAAAAACCTCTGGGAACATCTGAATCATTTTATTTTTGAGGTCAACACTTGGCATCATTACTTGGTTCACTTGACTGAACTTAAAACCAAAAACATGTATGAAATCTCTCCCTAAGATAAGAGGGCCATCATTAAGTATTACATGGAAATCTACATGCTATACCTGCCCTTTAAAGGCAACTGGAAGTGAACATCTGCCTAACGGAATTATTTGCAGGTCTTCAGTGTAAAATTTAACTATCTCAGTTTTCTTTACAATTCGTACATCTTGAAAATGTTTCTTGTATAACCTTTCTGACATAGCACTGCAGGTAGCTCCAGTGTCTAGCTGTCCAATCATTTGAACACAATTTAGTAACCTCAATACTGAATGGTAACCTCTCAGTATCAGAGTGATTGAGGTTAAAAAAAACTAAATATTTCCGGTGCTCCCTTCCTCTCCTCTGTTTCCATAGGTTAAAGGTGACCCGCTTGAATTTTGAAGGACACATTCTTTTTAAGTGCCCCCTACATTTACAAATATAATTGCTAAACCTGTACTGTGCTGTTGAATGATTTGTATAACCACAAACAGCACAAGGAGAACACGGATCAAAATTCTGTTTGGGAGGACGATTATTTCTGCCCTGTTGACCAGCGGCCATTTTGAAAATTTCTGGTTCCCTTTTAACATCTATATCTTCAAAAAATGTGTTTGCAGCAATCACCTGCCAAGCAATCTCCCTAGCTTTGCGAATAGTTAACTTAGTGGGGTTCTCGCTAAACAATCGTTCTTTAACTTTTTTGTCTTGTATACCCATCACAAATTTGTCAAGAAGAGCAAAATCTAGGTGTGTTCCAAACGTGCAGCTGGAAGCCAGATGCTGAACTCGAGCGGTCCAGTCTGCTACTGATTCATTAAGCCCACAACATGCATTATAAAATTCAGATCTTTCCTTAAAAACCGAAACCAAAGGTGAATGTGTATTTAACACAGCTATTAAATCCACATACCTTTTAGTTTTAGGAGTATCGGGCACAAATAAATCTATCAACAACTTAAAAGCAACCTGATTTAGATGACTCAGTAGCGTTTCATTCTCTTTAGCTTCCAATCCATTAAGCTTAGTAAAATTCGCCAACTTCCTCTTGAAAACATCCCAGTCGTCCTCAGCGGTATTAGATTCCTTAAGATGCCCAATATAACCAGCCATGGCCAACATTGATTTTAACAAACTAAGTTACTTGAATCCCATCCTCGTCGCCAATGTAATGTTTCTAAATTAGTTTAGTTTTGTAGGATCTCACAGCATAGTCTGTTAACTATTTATTTTACATGACATCACTAAATCATTCCAGTTAATTATATTTAAATTAGTTTCATAAGTTTGTAAATCAATGTAGGCTAATATTAAACTCCAAGTCCCTTTGGATTTAGTTACAGATATATGGCTTCTAATTAACATTGATATTTTATGCCAGTTCAAAAGTTTGTCTGTATTAATAATTAATCTCACAAATATATTTTATCAATTTAACAATTTTAAGTCAGTATGACTTTCTTCCTCAAAAATGACAAGACATTCGCGAGATTATCGAGTCTGGAAGGTTTTTTTCACCGCGTCTTAGTATTCATTCAGGCTATACACAAGCAGATATTAATTAATAACTAAGCTAATAAAATAGAGATGGGAAGGGTATAATTTTAGAAGAAACATACCCAGATTTGGACAGAGGAAGAATGGAAAACTATTTAGAAAAAAAAAAAACTTCAGAACATCCGAGTGGGATTTGAACCCCAACCTACCTGTCACCGGGAATACAGTCTAACATAATAGTGATGCAGGACTGTAGTTGTCAATAAATTTAAATTGCTTTGGACGAACTTTAGCTGCCAGGGTCCGTCTTCTATTAGTCTCTGGACTTGTTTAACCACTCTACAGCCTTAATAGAGAAATAAAATGTTTCCCAATCTTAAATAACCATACATTTTCGTGTGTCACAAATATTAATTTGCATGTAAAGTTTTTTTATTATATTTTTATAAACCATTCAAAGCTTTGAATGTGTGGCATTTTAATTAAAATAGTTTGTAGAACTCTTTTTGTATAAAGCTTTGAATATTTAGACTATTTGAGTAAATTGTGTGAATATGTAGATTTAAAAAAAATTCCTTGTGTTTATTCAAAATAAGAGCCGATAAAGTAATTTTTATTATATTAGTCAATTTTATGCTGAAATAAATAGTGATATCAGAGTTATAAGAAAAAGAGGGAAAATATTTTAAGGTAAACAAGCAGTCTAGAAGGAAAAAAACATTTATTGGGCCATTATTAGGAGAAAAGGAAGGACTGAGGTATTAGATACGAATATCTCAAGAGTTGTGTGAGGAGATTTTCTAGCCTGTAATACTTGAGATGCAACTCGCACAGCAACTTTAATTCCACCAAGTAGCAACACCTCTAACAAAACATGTCTGTATTTAAAATGATATTTAAATATATTTATCAGAGTCTAACATATTGATACAAAATACATTAAAATGGATAAAGTATTATTTACTTCGAGGCGATTGATTAATTTATGTCAAATAAGTTGTAGTCAAAGATGTGGTTAAACAGATGAAGCTTATTTTAACATTTAATTTGATTAAAAATTAACTTTAAACATATTATTTTAAAAACCAAAAACTTATATTTTACTCTTTGGAAAAGTACATTGAAATGTTTAATTCCAGCTTTAAAGTAATATATTACCAGACAAAATATTTAACTAATAAACTTGATTTTCAGTAATTTATTTAAAACTAAACCATTTAGCACATTCGTCAAATATTATTGAAATGGCTTGTTAAGCATAAAAAAATCCAGTTAAAAGGATGCAATTGCAAATTTTATATTTCTCTGAGTAACATTGCTTTGCATTAAGGAGGGTTCCTTTCAAATGACAATGTGAGGATTCAAATGTAGATTATGTTCAAAATTTTGTGAAATATTTTATTTATGTGCTTCACATTTTATTTATAAGGTATGGCAAACTAAAAATACAGTCAACTCTCGAAGTAACGACCCCGGGAATAGCGTCCCTCTTGAAGTAACGACCCTTTTTTTGGGGAACCGTGAAAAATGTGGGAAAAAAGGTTGAGAAGTTTAAGGAAATCGGCTGTAAAATGTGTTTGTTGCATTTATTTAGGTCGCTGCGTTGCAATTACCTTTGTGAGCGCTGTATTACTAGTAACTGGGGTGGGTCAGGTATAAAAATAGACACCACCTCATCAATACCAGCCAGTAGCACTTGACTCACCCCACCCCCTCCTACAAGCAAGACAATGTTTCCCCGCATGCGGCGACTGCCGCTACATCACATGCCAGGCTTGCTTTTGCCATTGTTATTTATATTCTCGATTTGGTTACTATTTTTGTTTGATTTTGTGAACAATTTTTGACGACCCATGCTATTGTTTAACATTGTTATTTTGATTTGTTACATTTTTGGTTGGATTTTGTTAACGAATTTTGATGACCCACGCTATTTTTTTTTTATTTGATATGAACTTATAATTTTAACAAAATGAGTGAAAGGAGGACCTTCTTAACGCTCATGAAGAATTACGAGATCATCCAGGAAGTGGATGAGAAGAAGGTTACAAAGACGGAGATTGCGCGGCGGCATGGCATCCCGAAGTTGACACTTTTCACTATTCTCAAAATGAGAGAAGAAATTGTGAATGCAGTGCAGAAGGAAGGCCACAATATAAAGGCCAAAAATTTGAAGGGTGCGACGCACGCAAATCTGGAGCAGGCTATACTGGAGTGGTTCAGCCAGCATAGAGCGCAAAACGTGCCTATAAACGGACCGATGATGAAGAGAAAGGCTGATGAATTTGCCCTGAGGTTGGGTATAAAAAACTTTAAGTGTTCAAGTGGGTGGGTAGAGCATTTCAAAGTGCATCACAGAATAGCCAGCCACAAGGTCGTCAGTGAAAGCGAATCGGTGGACCCAACACCAGTGAGGGATTGGATGCCCTTGCTCCGAAACATCCTTAGGCGCTATCAGCCTCAAGATGTATACAACGCTGACGAGCTGGGGATGTTCTACAGCCTCATGCCAGATCGCACTCTTGCTGTGAAGTGGGATAAGTGCAAAGGTGCGAAGAGGATCAAGGAGCGCCTCACCGTCCTTCTGTGCTGCAACATGGACGGCAGCGGTAAGATGAAGCCCCTTGCGATCGGGAAGTTAGAGAAACCCCGCGGTTTCTTCAAGAAACCCCGCGGTTTCAAGGGTAACATCCTGCCTTGTGACTATGATTCTAATACGAAGGCATGGATGACCTCGGGGGTGTTCACGAGGTGGCTTCAAGGCTTCGATTCGAAGATGGACACCGTAAATAGAAAAATCGTGCTCTTTGTCGACAATTGCCCCACACATCCTGCTCTCGACAAACTCAGGAACATCTAGCTGGTGTTTCTGCCAAAGAACACCACCAGCATGCTTCAGCACCTGGACCAGGGAATAATCCAGCAAGTGAAGGTTAAGTTCCGCGAGATGCTTGTGCGGAGTATGGTGTGGAATCTTGACATGGGCAAGGAGGTCAAAAAGTGGGATGTGTTCAGGGCCATGGAAGGAATCGTCGCCAGTTGAAGGGGCGTGAGACAAGAGGTGATCACCAACTGCTTCCGACACGCCCACTTTGTTTTAGCAGTTGAATAAGAGGCTGCCATCCATGTGCTTCCCACCGCTGCCAGCGCCGAGGACCCATACGACCCACCACCAGTGGACGCCAATTCCCAGCTAGGCCCCTGCATGAAACCGCGGCCTGGCCCATCAACAGAACCTTTGTTTGCCCCCCTGACTTTCACTCGGCCGTGCGATGAAGAAACGTGGCAGAGATTAGCCCCAGACTGCACGTATGAGGAATACATAGCAGCAGACGATGACATCACAGTTTGGGGCACCCTCGACGACTCCGATATAATCAGAGAGCAGCAGGAGTCCAGCGATGAAGAGGGGGTGGAAGAAATGGAAGAAGATCTTGAAGACATCCCCACGATGAAAGATGTTCTGAAAGCTGGGGACGTCTACTCAAGAGCACTTAAGCGCCAGGGAGCTAGTGAAGATCTGTGGTCCCAGTTCTATAATTTGAAAGACTTTTTCGAGAAAACTGGTGCTAAGAAGAAGCAGGCCTCCATAATGGACTTCTTCAAGAAATAGGTAGGTTTTATTTTATTTACTTTTTCACGTGTTGTCTAAAAAATGCAATTTTTTTCGTATGAAGGTCAGGGGTGGAACAAAATCTGTTAAAATTACAATAACGACCCTTTTCCAGGGAACCGTGAAAGGTTGTAGAATCGAAAGTTGACTGTAAAACTATAAAAATGTTAATACAAATATTGCATTTTCAAATAGGGTATTAGAGCGGCTAATTTCATACAAGTTTAAATTATTTTTATTCAAGTTCAAAATAATGAATCAAATTGATCCTTGCAGTACTATCAAAATATGTTTAATAGAAGAAATTGTTTGCCTTATCACAACATTTTTCAGTAGTTACATTTCCACCAAAACATTTAAGATTTTCATTGGTTAAATGCTTTAAATCTTAATTACTAACATTACCAAGAGCTTTAAATAGTTTAATAAGCTAACTATCTTAATTGTTTAATTTATGTATTTTTTTTACTAGGCACTTAGTTTTTATTTATGCCATTATAGCAGTACTGTGCTACACTAATAATTCTAGTATATATATATATATATATATATCTTTTTTTATTGGACGCAAGTGATAAAATTTTCTCATTAATTTACACTAATCTGTTAAAGTGCTAATTCTATTCTTTGAAATAATACCTCCGAGTGTCTCCAGGGGGGTAGTATACAGATACAGGTGAGATGAAGGATTCCATGGGAAGATTTGTTACATAGAGCCATGTACACACCAGCGAGCAGAATGGTGAACCTAACAGCGAGCCATGCGCTGAACTGCATGGCGAACACTGACAGGTGGTGGGGGTGTTCGGTTCGCTGTTTTTCCGTTAGTATCGTCCAAACCCAAGGAGAATAATACATATCAACAAGGATCGGCAGCCGTATATATTCGCATCCAGCTCGCCTTGAGGAAGCGAAGTAAAAAAAAGACATGAACAGAGATTTATTTTTTTATTAATATTGTCTATCAACTACTTAGATTTAATAAATATTTTGAAATTTTTATTAGATTTTATAAAATAAGTAATCAAATTTTAGAATAATGGACCTCTCCCCCACCCACCCTGCAGTTCCACCACCCCTGCCTGAAGATATTTATGTTTCAAATTTAACTTTTTAAATCTTAGAAACAATACTCAATTAACTGTAAATCAAAGAGAATGTTTTATTCTTTTCTCTAGATTGAAGTAAAAACTATGTTGGTCGAAATGTTCGTTCGTGCGTCTCACTTTGACGGTTTGTCGAAATACTGACATTAGGTGGATCGGAGAAATGTGTGCGGCTTTGTTGCAGGTTCACCATTCTGCTCGCCGGTGTTCGAGACTTAGGATACAAGTAGTTCAAATCAAACTACAATCATGGCTTCCCAGATATGTCTAGTTTAATTCCTTAGAAAGGTAATATTCAGTTGGCCCCTGTTACATTATGTTTAAAATAACGACAGTATACATTTAGAGTTATGTTATACATTCAATTAAGCCTCATATGACAGCTTTACATATTAAAATAAGAAGTTTGGCTTGATACCCTTTCAGTCAGGGCGACTGAAAGGGTATCAAGCCAAACTTCTTACAACAAACCTAATATGATTAAACTTAATTATCAGATGCAAATAGTATCTTAAAAGATCCAAAATATTTTTTCAAATAGAGGAAATTAGGGAAGTAAATATAAGAATAATTAAGAAAAGTAAACAGAATATGGCCTTTAGATTAAAATAGTAACTCAGTTCAAAAACAATCAATAAACTACGTATTCTTAGTGTAAAATTTTTAATTTAGCTGAAATTAATATTTTAGAAAAGGACCATGTAAAAATATAGTAAAAATAATTATTATTAGAATTTAGTGATTTAGTTAGCTTTTTTTTAATTTCATTGTCTTGTCATTACAATATAACCTAAATCAAAGATAATATAAAATGGACGAAAATATTGAATTTGTTTACCGGTAGAAAGTAGTTTTAGAGATCTATTTCGTTGTTATGTGAAATTTTATAATAATTTTAACAATTTGTTAAGTTACTGAATGATTTTAAGTTCAACTGCCGATATCACCTTAATTAAATAGCTTATACTTACCAATTACCATTGTTTTTTACAAATTTATTTGTATATACGTACATCAAGAGAAAGTTTGAAAATAACGAGCTTACAAAACTTTTGATCTCGATACCAAGCTATTCTCAAAATCTGAGTACTTGCAGAGCCCTAATTGAGGGACAAGCACTATATTATTAATTACCATTAAAAAAAAAGGAAATAACTTTTTGAATATTAATATTGAAACAAGTTTACAAAATGTGTTGAGCTATTTTTTTATTTAAAGTAACAATTTTATAAAATTACATACATATTTATAGCAGCATTGGTATGATAGTAAGATAAAAAAATAAAACAAAATATTGATTTAAGTAACACAGAAAAGATATATAAGACCATGATCAGTTTAACATACAAACAAATATTTTTACATAGATCATTTAGTGGGTTTTCAAAAGAGAAATACATAATTTATATATCAAACAAAAAAAACACACATTTATATTGCAGGTATTAGTAACATTTACTCCAAATGTTTGAAGAATGTGCTTCAAAACTATACTTTATGATAGGCGTATAATATATTTAAATTTGGAAACTAGGTGTTTCAATATCCCCTTCTCCATCTATTAGTGTTTCTACATGCACTTAGCACAAGTGTCATGGGGTTGTACATTCCCAAATGATACAGTGGGTGGTATGAATAAGAGTTGATCTTTACCCACACATCATATGAATAAAGTTTGTTCAAAGTTGTTTTAAGAAGTCACTTCAACGTTGTTATGCAAAGCTGTTACAAACTTTAAAATTCAAATTTGTTCCCATGATGGAATAACTGATTCTGATTTTTTGAGATGAATCAGTAGGTGATTTTGATTTATGGAGCAAAGACATGGAGATACAATGACTGGGTATATGTTTTTTTGACAAGAACGATTCCAAGCAAGATGGGAGTACAAATCAAGCACCAGTAAAGTCACATTAAAATCCAAGTGTATCACATGACTTGTTAGAACGTAGCAGTCAAATGATGAGATCTTACAAAGACGTACCACACCTCAGCAGAAGATAAAATTATTTAAATCCACTTCCTTTCATAGTGATGATTTTGCTCACAAAGTTAACAAAACTGTTTATAAACTAACAAAGATTTGTTAAAATGGTGGAAAAAGTTAAAAACATGGTTTTAAGAGAATAAGAGTAAATCTATTTATCGGAACAGAGCACAACATATGTAAAAAATACAAAAACCCAAGATAGGACTTTGGTTGCAAATAAATAACGAGGAATTTTAGGCCTATCGATAATTTCCAAAAAGTGAGTATGGCTTGATCAGTATAATTTGAGAGACTTTACATTTGTATCCGTTATAATATACTGATGAATATTAATTGTTTAGTTGGCATATCTAGATCTAGATAATGTAGGCCCACCATATTCTGTCGCAATAACAAAGCTATATAAAAAATATGTCGTCTCAATAGTCCATGTGTGCCATGAAATCTTGAGGAATATCATTGTAGTGTAACCCAAGTAAGGCCCAGGTACAGCCAAAGCATGCTCAAGACAAACTTTGATGTGACTTCAGTGCAAATAAATTGAATGCTTCATTTAACCACTTGGTCGTCTTCGCAAGCGAATCTATGCGTTCAAATTTTTCTTCTAATCTGGGCTTGCTAAGTCTCGTTCTTGCATACATCCCATTGATTTTGAACCAGGGTAAAGCCCACTGATGTATCAAAATTATTGTAAAATTATTTAACAATAAACTGTGTACCAAATTATCACACAAAAAATGTATTTAAAAAAATAGAATAGGATAATAAATTGTAGTGTAGAGCCCATTTTTAATGGATAAATAAGCCACTAAAGGCCAAATTTCAAACAAGTAGCTAGCATATTTAAATAAAAGTACAAATCTTTAGCAATGAAGTTTATAAGAAATGAATTTCTCTATATAAAGGGTTGACTAAACAAGATCATTTTCACAGCACCTTGGTCAAGTAATCTAAATTTAACTAAAACTTTTCAACATGAATAATAATAGCCCTAGTTTAGCAATGTTTAAAAAAAATGCTCTGTACACATTATAAATATATTTATATATATAAATTAATCAAAATATTATTAAATAAACCCTTAATGTGCCAAATTAAAGATAATTATAAACACCTGTTGTTGTTAAAAATGTATTTTTTTTACTAACGTTCATTATGATTATAATTAGACTATATTTAAAATAAATTTTACCCTCTTCAATACTGACATTTTCAAAACTTAACAAAATATAATACAACCAACCAATTTAAAAAATATACATTAAGAAACTAATAAAAAATAATAATAATAAAATAACAAAATTAACAATGGCAATAAACCATAGGAATGAGAAAAATGCAACTATATAAAATCAGTTTAATTTATAATACCATGTACTTCTTGAAAGGTAACTTACTTTAGGAATGTATATTTCAAACTAGTATACAATAAACAGTATATAAATAACCCTGTGAATTAAGTATAAAAAAATGTCTCTATAGTAAAATGTTAGTAGTTCCATGACAAAGTGTTAAGAGTATAGCAAAGAATGTCTTTAATCAAGCATTGTTATGAAGAAAAAAAAAGAAAAAAAAGCATTTGACTTACCAAAAGTGAACAACATTAAAATATAATTATTTTGGTAAAACTTAGCAAAACAGATTTTTCTTCATAAGTGAGTGGTAATATTAATTTAAGTCACACTAAAACTTTCATATGCCATAAAGAAAATTAAAAATATGCTATTTGCACAAAAGATAAATATTTATTTAGTGATTTTATTTGCATATTTAGTGCAATAAAAATAAATAAAACTATTATATATATTTGATGAAATTTCAAAAAAATATTACCGTCATATTGAAATAAGTATTTAAAATTGAATTCTAGGCAAATACCAAAAATTATATATATATATATATATATATAAAACACACGAGTAAATTAAAAAAATGACAAAGTTGTAAATTCAAATTTCAAAGAAGTGGTAAAAACTCTCTTAGAAAGATTTTAAAGATAGTCATTTCTACCTAAAAACACAGGAATTTTCTATTAGTTGTTTTTAAAAATTAATAAGTTTTTGACAAAAAAATTGATTTTGAAAATTGTGCATATAAAGTTTTGACCAATTTAAGGCAATTGATCAAAATCAATAGAAACAACTACATTTTTGAATGGCCTTTAAATTTCTTTGGCATTTTAACTAACAAATAAATAAGTACCATCAATTCAAAAGCAATTAATAAAACTTTCTTATCAAAATACAAATAAAAAAACCATTGGAACATTGCTTAAAATACTTAATAAGTACTCCATGTAAACATGAAGTAAAAAAATGCATCCCATTATCCTAGAAACTAAAAAAAGATAATGTAAAATTGTGGGCCTGGCAAAAATTCAAAAAATAGGCCTGTGCCAAATTTGAAATGCTAAAAAAATTCCTACTATTAATATAATATACGAATTAATTCATTTGCCGACAAATCTTGTTTTGATGTTTCATCATTTCCTTGAATTCAAAGTGTACTTCATAATTACTGTTACAATGTGTTTGTTTTAAATAATAAGTGTAACTACCAAGAAGTCAAATAATAAAGAATGACAAAATTAGTTTTGGCACTCCTTCTATCTCCCTCTTTAGCCTTTGGCCTTTAAGCTAGACATTCACATAAAGTGGTTCACTTTAGTATGCTAGACTAACTATAAATAAAGTAGAGTAGAAAATATTTCTTATTTCACCCAAAGTTTGCCCACTTACTGACCTTGACATTCTATTAGCTCCAATTAGTGCAAAAATTAATAAACTTTACTTGAGCATGATACTTTATTTGCAAACTTGTCTAAGAGAAATGACCCCTGTCAAAGTGAGAGATTAGAAAATATCAACATATTGTTCCTGGTCAAATATGAAAAATTGTAGCTTTATGAATATATGAAAGAAGTTTAAGAAAATGTTGTGGCTGTTAGATCATGTTATTCCAATCATTATCTTTCTATATATGCCAGATTAGTGATTTAAGTATATGGCTGCAGATTTAAAACTTGAAATATATTTTATTGTAAGTTACAAACATGACTGTGTTATTCTTTTCATTGTAAAAGCTATATTGTGTTAATTATCTTCTATACTGTATGTTTCTATCCAGATTTCCTGTATTTTATTCTAAATATAATATAGTGTAGGGCCTATATTCAATTTTTTTAAATAAATTTGTAGCATAAGAAATACATTATAAACCCTTAAGTTGATCTTTAACTGTTAAAATTAAATTTTAATACACATATAATGTTTCACATTTTTTTTAAAGGGCAAAAGTTAAGATATCAATGCATAAATAATAATAAAAAATTGTTAGCTAGCAGTACAAGAAAATATACAATTTAAAAAGATAAAATTACAATTGATTTATGTTAGAGTGAATCCCAAAGTTAATAATAGCTCTAATAATTATGAATAAAATTATACTTAAATTGTGAGGGAAAGCCAAAATTAGATCCATAAAGTTTAGTGTTCCTCAATATGTTTAGTTAAAGAGGAAACGCTAAAACTAAACAAAGTTGAGGCGGGTGTGAGCTGCACACATCTGTTATAAGATTGCAAGTACAGTCAGAAGAAAAGTAGCTGGCATAGCAGTTTATTATAATGTGTACCTTTCGAGTGCTGAAGCTTATCATGTGTAGTGCACATGTTGTCTAAATTAATGATTCAAAGCTTAACATTGTATGTGTAAGTAGTGTGTATTTTAATACTCGGACATCTTTCATATAATAATTAATTCCACACCATGCTAGTATTGAAATACATACAAGAACAAACACTAAACTAATAATGTAAACACTTATCATACAATTTAAATCCTTAAATTGATAAATATCAAGACCCCCTTTAAAAACCTTAATTCAAATAATATAACCCATCAACATAATTTAAAATTATTTACATATCACATTACCTTATATTCTCTCGTTTTAAAAACACAAATAAATTATACATATTTACAATATTGGTTTTATTTTATTTTTATAATAGCTTTTTGAGAAGAATAAATTTAATATGAAAGATAAAATATATTTAATAAAAACAGTTTTGTCTATTTAACATCTACACTCCATAGAACGTTTCCAAAATTAGCTTAAAATAATGTTTGGCATTGATGACTAAATTTGTTTTAATATTGTATTGTATTGGTATAAGCTTGTAATGTGGTTGACTCATTTAAAAGTTATCCTTTTGATAAGTTACCTTGACACAAGAAATGAACCTGGGACCTTTGTCTTAGTGCACCAATGCTCTGACACTGAACTATAAAGGATTTGTCTCGTGCTCAATCATTCTTCACTCATAGCTTAAGGCTGAGTCTATGAGTGTGGAAATCAACTACATATGAGCGACCAATAGACAATAGTATCACGAGCTATCGGATACCACAGCCATCTGTGACTCGGGAGGGCTGTTATGCTGCCAATTGTACAATACAAGATTGTAATTAATGCCAACACACAGGTTGCCAATCATTGCAATTACAATACTATCTGCATAGAGGAGATCATGATTCCAATAATTTAAATTAGTTGAAAAAATTACACATAGACATGGGAATCAAACCCAGGACCTTTGGCTTAGCACACCAATGCTTTAGCACTGAGCTATCCAGGATAACTCAGGATGATCCTGAGCATGAGGAGAACATTGGCGCGGTAAGCCACAGGTCCCAGGTTTGATTCTCGTGTCTAGTTGTCATTTTTTCAACCAATTTAAATGAACCTTTTTTTTGCCCTAAATGGCTATTTGAATGGTAACTATAATTAATCTTTTGATCAGCTGCTTATACAACAATAATTGACAGTTTTTAAAATTACATATATAATACAAATTCCTTTAAGACTCGTTGAAATAAAAACTAGCTAAATACCTGTTTAGTTTGGTTTGTATTATTATTTTTAACTATGGATTTTAAAATAATGTACCTAATAATAATATGTATTTATGAATGCGAAAAATAAACTATTCTGTTTTAACAATGTCCTTCTTTGAAGTACTCAGTTGAACCTTTATAGCTCATACATAATTTCACATATTATAATTTTTACAAAATTACACTTAACATAGAAGAATACTTTTTAAATTCAAAATAAAAACACGATTTAAATTAATGGTATTAATTTGGTTATTTTTTAAAGAGAACTATAGCATAAGCTTATTTGTTTTGAGTACAAAAACATATATTTTCATAAAAATTAATCATTACTTTTTATCACCACCCGAACAATACATTTGTGGGAATCTAGGGACCCTTGAATTCCCCAAACCCCAAAGGATATTCCGAAATTCGAGAAAATTCCAAATTTAAGACACAAAGCATTAAGATAAAAAAAGAGTTTTCCTTTTTCTAATAAAATTGGTTTTAGAGCTCTCAACTATGCCCTAAATCAGTAATTTAGCAATGAATGTATTGATGTTATAATGAATTGATATAAGAAAGAATGTCAACAATTAGTTACTATTTGTATTCTTTTACTTGTACATCCATTACCGTTTACAGCCTGTGCCATGGCTCAGATTTTTATTCAAGCCATATATGCTCCCCTACTGGTTTGCTAGGCCTATCGTAGCTTCATATGCCTTATAATGAATCTTAAGACTAGGAGAGACACAACAACTAGCTCCCCGACCATTAATTGATCACTGTCAACTAGCTCCCCGGCCATTAATTGATCACTGTCAACTAGCTCCCCGGCCATTAATTGATCACTGTAAAAGTTTAAGTCCACATTTCAACAATGATAAACTTTTTGGCCATGCCGGGAATCAAACCCAGGACGCTTAGCTTAGTGGACAGACAGGCTATGTTGCTTATGTTACTTATGTGGCTAATTTTTTTCAAGATACGAATTCAGGATTTGAAGGCAAATTGAAGATTCAAATTCATATAGTAGTGGATTCGATCCATCTTCATAGGAAACAAATAAAAGCAATGAATAAAGAATAATGGTTAGAGAAAATGTATAATTTAAACATGGCATGTGACATTGAAACATTCAAAATATACCTATTGTATTTTAGGTTATCAGTAGAGACTGGATTTGTATGCCAAATGCATGATCTTTTTTACATATCTAAAGGTTTGCAGAAATTATGTACTTTGTAAGTCACACCTTCATAGACTATTTGGCCGGTGTTTGATAGTGCACATAAATGCATATTCCAGGGAAAATTTATTTTGCATGCATATTTTAAATTTTGAGGGTAAAAATGCATATTTTACTCGTGTATTTAAGTAAAAAATGCATATTTTACTCATAACTGTTATATTATATTATTACTTATCTCCTTTTTTGTCATAATTTGGTAAGTAATTAATTAATAGCTGTGTGTGTGTCTGTGTGTGCATGCATGCATGTAACAGGGGAGATTATGTACATGTTATGATGTAATATTGCGCAGTTGTCATGCAGTTAAGCAAATCCAATCAGAACACATCACATGGTTAGCGGTTCCTCAAGTTATCAAGTGATCCGTCATTTTCATACTGGGTTTTGTTTAAAGTTGTTTGGTGAAAAAAGTGAAATACAAGAGGAATTCACTGAAGAAAATCTCAGGATGACTTTCTCTATATACTGTAACAACCATAAGTAAGGTAAGATTTTCTACAAAACAAATCATTTATTTGATTTTTGTTAATTTGTTCTTGCATATGTTCACATTTTTTGTGCATATTTACATGCATATTTTACTATTTGATTGTGTATACAAATCCGGGCTATAGTTATTAATTTCTTTTCCTATCTATTTGTCCTATCATTATTTACCAATTTTTTCTCTCCCTGTTGTATTTTTTGGTTTCCTCTATTAGAAAGTTGTGTTCCTGATAAGTTCTGATAGAATGAAACCTATATTGAGAGGTCAGGCATAGTGATCAATATCCTTCAAGAAGCAGCTATTATTACTCAGAGCGATGCGCAAAATATTTGCTAAAATTGCCAGCTTTTTTCACAGCGATCTCACGTTTTCGAGATCTTAGTTCAGTATTAAATCAACAGATAGGGTAGATTTTATTTACACTGAATTCTCATATGTTCAAGCTACTTTTATTTGTCTTTGCACAGTTTTGATATATCGAACATACAAATTATTTTATAACTTTATGAGTTTTATCTTTGGCCTTGTTTTTAAACATGGCTATTTAGAGGAAAGCTGTGATTTTAGACACAGAAATACTTGCAATAATTATTCATAGCTCAAGCGAGAGTGATCAATTTATTAGTGATTATGAAAACAGTGATTCTGAATTTGTAAATAATCAAACTTAACAGGAATTATATTCTAGGGAAAGTGAAAGATTGGAACAAGTAGGAGTGGCAGCTGACATTGATAAGACGCGTGAGAATATGAGTGATTCCTATAGGGATGAAATAAATGTTGACGATCAGGATAATTCACACCAACCTATTCATATTTATGCAGAAGTACCAGGTTTTAATCCCCCACCCGCTCCTCTTCTGATTCCAGGACAATTATTTATTTTAGACTTTATTTTACTATGGCCCTGCTAAAATTGATGATCATGGAAACAGCTGCTATGCATAACCCAATTTTAGCATAACATCTAAAACTAGTTTTTTTGGTAAACTTTTTTATTTATTTATTTCTTTATTTCTTTTCAGAGATTTATTCTATTTCAACAATCTAAATTTTCAAAGCTTAAAAATTAATGTTAAATAAAACCTCTTTATTAACATCTTGCTTAGTTCTTTTTTTTATCACATTTAAAAATTAAAAAAGTATATGTACAATTATATAATCGGATTGGCAAGCATGTTAGCTAGTTTATGTAAAAATATGAGTGCAATAAGTTCAAAATCTAATAAGTTATTAAAATTTAAATAAAATCCTATATTTTTCAGCAAAATAGCTTGGCACTTTAAGCACATTTTTATGCCATTACTCTTGGCACTCAAAGGGTTAAGGGGGGCTACATAGTAGAACATTGCCGACGTTAAGAAATCCAGCATTATTTAATAAGTTGTTTGATGTTTTTTAATATTTGTTTCAACAAAATATAGGGGAACGTTATCAACAGGTTTCTGACCAGTTAAAAAGTTTAAATTTTGAATTTAAGGTTTTTTTTAAAAATTTCAATGGCACTTTATGTGAAAATTTGTACTTGAGATTAAAGCAAAACGTGAGAAACCTCCTAGATCTAGCCTTTCTCTATCAAATAAAGTCATGTTTTGATAGGGTCACAACAGTAAATGTTAAGATAATGTGGGATGTTTTATAGGTTTTTTTTTGTAAGTTATCATATTTTTTTTACATACATTAAACTTAAAATTTAAACTTTTTGACTGGTCATGCCTTTCGCCTACATTTTGCTGAAAACCGTATTTCAAAATATCAAACTACTTCTTAAATAATCTGGGATTCCTAAATGTCTTGAATGCTTCTCAGTGCAGACATTGTTTTGACAAGTATGATTAAGGTGGTGATTTTATAAATTTCAATTGATGGCAATGTGGTTTTAAAATACATTCCCTTTGAACGTTGAATGTTTTGTGAGATTAAACATTTAGTAAATTATCTATTTGTCACATTTGTCAAGCCAAAACAATCGCAATTTTTAAGATTGGATGTGAGTTCAAGCTCAAAATTAAAGCAAAGTACAGTCTGGCTAATCCAAACATGAAATTGTCAAGGATGTTTGGATTAGCAAGAGATGATAAAGTAAATACAATGCACATCAACATTATCTAAGCATCAGTAAAGAGGTGTCAGGGTAGGCAGGATAAGCTCAGCTATCCCAAAAGGTTTTGAAAAAGGAGAGAAAATATCCCTTTTCATAAAACAGACGTAAACTTGAAATTTTAATGGTAATTTTTTTTAAAGCATAGCGAAATTTTTGTAAGCACATGAAGTAAATGTATCAGTTCCTTTTGGAAAGTTAAGTTGGTAACTTTCTGCCTGATGCACCCGGAGAATCAGGTCTGAGGGGAACTGGGAGGCTAATGCAAGCACAACTGTTCATCTTGGCCAATGAAGGCGACCAGTAAGCCAGCTATCACCGACTAATGAGTTTTACGTTCTGAGCATATAGTGTGTTTCAAATGTTCATTTCAGTTTTGTTTTGTGATTTGAATATTTTATTGAGTTGTTTTAAATTTTGTTTTATAATGTATATCAGTAATGTTGTAGGATTTAGTGTATGTTCAGTAGAAAAAATTTGGAGATGCTGTAGACATCAACAATGACTCTTTCGATTTAAATTAATTTTTGTTAAATAATTATACTGAGTCTTTTTCAAATAATTATACTGAGTCTTTGTCTATTGAACAAAAAATGCATTTAAAAAGAAAAATAGCAAGACCAAAATTAGATATTTCACAGAAGAAGAAGGTATGGCAAAGAAATAAATAAATGTTGTTGTTGTTATTATTGTTATTATTATTATTATTATTGTTATTATTATTATTATTATTATTAGTATTATTATTATTATTATTATTCCCTTTATGAGTGTTCATGAATCAGCTTACCCAAACACATGTATCACACTTCGCCACTGCTAAGAATGCTCTGTTACTAGTTTTATTAATGTCTCGACTTTTCCAAGTCTGTCTAAAATCACACATTTCTTTTTTAGGTCTAACGTGTTATGGTTTAATTTGTTCAACACTCACAAGACAAAAAGTCAACTATCGATTGTTGCAATAAGATAAGTAGTAAACCCCACTGTAACTTTGAGGGGAATTGCATGAAATAAAGCAAGGGAAGGTTTGGGTTACTACGTCTTCCAGACTATCGCAGGTTCGGATTAACTTTCAGACCTCTATTGATCAGAAAATCTGGTTATTTTACACAAAGATTCCATAAGTTTACAATTTATATAATAATATATACTAATAGGTGTGAAAGTAAAATATCCTTTGCCTTGACTTAAACACTCACAATAACCATTTGGAGGAAGAACCAATCTTACATAATATATTGTGAACATATTTGAAATATTGCACTAAATATGACAGATTTCAACATATAATCAGTTTTTATAACATATAGCAAACAGTATATTAACCCTGACTCGAGATTTAATAACATCTATAACAAAGGAAAAGATAAAGCAGGTAAGTAAATAAAAGAAAATATATAATATCTAACATCACCAACAAAATAGCTGCCAAGATATAACACTATAAACTGACGGTCATTGGTATGAAGCAAAGAAAATATATTATACAAAGATTTTTTTAGTTGTACTGTCTTTATTGCTTGCAATGGCAAATTTAAAACTGTAATTATTCATTCCAAAGTTTTTCATGTTTCCTTAAGAACCTGCTTTATTATTCAAAATGGCTGGAATGGTGAATGCACAAAGCAAAAAAGGAGCACCAAATGTAATTAGTTACAAGCTCCGGTTCACATTTTAAAAAGTGATCTTCGCACACATATTTACATTCATATTCTTATAGATGTAAATTATGTAGAGATAATCATTCATAATTTTTTTTATGTGTACACTTGCCAAAGTTCTTTAAAATATATTTTCAACTTCTTATCAATCCTCATCAATTTCAAAAGCCAATTTATCCTATGATATTAGGTTAACCCCTACATACATAATGTGATACTAGCTAATAGGACTATCTATATGCTATTACCACTAATTGTATACCAGGCACATAAAGGGAATTCTAAGAAGAAAATATCATAAAGGAATGATATGCATAATATATCATAATTTTGTGATATCTAGAGACAAAAACCTGTCTTTTTTATCAAAATACTCCTTGAAACGAATAGCAGAATACCTGGAAAATTAGAAAATAAAACAGTAAAATTAGTTTTAAATATGCAGTGAATTTATCTGTTCAAATTAATTAGCCAAATATGTTAAAAATTAAAAGGATATACAAGTTACTTAAGTTTAAATATCAAAAATGGATTTAATTTAAATTTATTGTAAATTAAAAATTATAAAACATATATTTTTTTTATATAAGCACAAGGACTAGTGCTAATTAATTAATTTATATATATATATATATATAATAAACTATTCTAATGTGGTAAGGATGGCAAAAATAGAATTTAGAGGAAATGTACCCATATTTGAATAAAGGGAGAGTGGGAAAACAATTTAAAAAAACTCAGTGCATCTAGTCGAGATTTGAAAGCCAACCTTCTTGTCACTGAAAAAACAAATTAATTGAGCTTGATATTTAGACCGAATAATAACCAGCAAAAGTAGTACCTTAAATGTGGATAATGATGTGATCTTAGGCCTTCTGTATTGTTCTAAGATTGTTGGCATATGTAAAAGAAACAAAGAAATTATGTATGATACAGTATTGTAACAAAACTGTGAGGGTCACGAGCCGTTCACACCTAGCCGTGTGAACCACGATTTCTTTTAAGGTTATTAGGGAGCGGTATTGGGCGAATAAATGTTGAGGATGCAAACGGAATACTCAAAGTTATTATTTAGAACAATAAAAACATACCTGCTTCGGTGGACAAATGGTCTAGCTCGCTACTCTTGAAGTAGACTAGACTGCTGATGATGGGGAGATCACGGTTCAAATCTCAGCCGGGTGTTGTGAGGTTTTTTTTTCCAAAGTGGTTTTCCACTCTCCCACCACATAAATGCGGGTACATTTCCTGTAAATATAACCTTCCTAATCCCTAAAATCATTAACGTTATTAGTACATAAGCATATAGCCCAAAAGGGTGGTAAGACATGGTGCTAAAAACCCAGATAAACTGAATTGACTATTGTCAAACAAGTCAGTGAATTAAATAATAACAGTAATAATTAAGTTTGAAATTATTAAGGAAATAAATATTATAAAATGGAATTTTAAAAAATTAAATAAACTAATTGGTAAAAAATACAAAATAATTAACATTTAAATATCAGTCTCTCATGATGTTCATTCATTAGAAAATTCAGTCAATAACAATGCCACAACTCCCGGACAAGCTCAGTGAGAACCAAGAACGTCCTGCCAACCGCCAATCGAGTATATATAGGGGTCACAGTTATGAGTCTGGAATTTGGCAAAGAGCAAGTGCAAGCAATGAGCCTTGAACTGTTTTGAATAACATATTTTCATATCTACCCACAAGTTTCTAGGAGAGCATTAATAGTGCTGGTTCAGTTTTATTCAACATATCTGAGTAAATCTGGATTTTCTAACCTTGCTAATATAAGATAAAATTCATGTATGACAATGTGGAGAATAACCTTAAATGTGCATTATCTCAGCTGTGACCAAGAATTAAAGGACTTTTGAAAGAAAAACAATGCCAGCCATTTAATTAATTTTGATTATTAAATGGATTCAGGTTTTGTGTGTTTCTGAACTAGAACTAGGTAAAATTAAACTTATTTATGTGATTCTTATTGCAAATTTTTTATAATGTTTTTAAAATCAGTTTTTCACTTTTTTAAACTTTGTTCTCATCACTTAGCATTGTATTGCAATAGATATTTGAAATTACATTTATTATTCTGTACAATAAACAAGTGTTTATTTTTGCTACACATTTTGATCCTTTAAAATGGAGATCGAGTGGGAGATTCTTCAGGTCATCCAATGAGGGGCCTAAGCTGAAAAAGGTTGAGAAACACTGCTCAAAACCATCAAGTGAAGACTTACACAGACTCCAACAAAATTTGAACCAAAGACTTAAACGTGTCAGGCAACTGTATCTGATCTTGCTCATAAACATCAATTCCCAACTAAATGAAATGTTGTGTCACAAGTTTATTTCCAGGCATTTACATCTCTTTCACATAAAGAATCATTATTTCAATAGTTGGCCGTGATGGTGCCTCCACTGTTTCAACACAGACCTCCTTCGAGTTTCATTATTATTAGCATCGCGTCTTACTACCTGTTCGGGTTATACGCACTTTACGCTAATGTGTAATGGTAGGGTGATTGTGAGATGAAATGGAGGATCTACAGTTTAACGTGGAATCCGAACCATGGTGGAGATCTGGCATTCCCCACATTCACAAGTTGTCTTGTCAGATCCCTTGAGTTCACTTAATCTTTTGAAGATATACATTTGCTCTCTATTGATGATATGGCTAGTTTCAATTCTCTTTTCATGATGTTCAAGGCTGGTGTTTGCTCTACCATATTGTTGTTAGATGATGCAGTTTGTTGCACCATCTGGCTGTTCAATAATAGTTTGTTCCACTATCTGGTTGTTCAATGATACAGTTTGTTGCCCCATCTTGCTGTTCAATAATACAGTTTGTTCCACTACCTGGCTGTTCAATGATGCAATTTGTTCCACCATCTGGATGTTCAATGATACAGTTTGTTGCACCATCTGGCTGTTCAATGATACAGTTTGTTGCACCATTTGGTTGTTCAATAATAGTTTGTTCCACTATCTGGCTGTTCAATGATACAGTTAGTTGCATCATCTGGTTGTACAATAATAGTTTGTTCCACTATCTGGTTGTTCAATAATAGTTTGTTCCACTATCTGGCTGTTCAATGATACAGTTTGTTGCACCATCTGGCTGTTCAATGATGCAATTTGTTCCACCATTTGGCTGTTCAATAATAGTTTGTTCCACTATCTGGCTGTTCTATGATGCAATTTGTTCCATCATTTGGCTATCCAATAATAGTTTGTTCCACTATCTGGCTGTTCAATGATGCAATTTGTTCCACCATCTGGCTGTTCAATGATACAATTTGTTGCACCATCTGGCTGTTCAATGATACAATTTGTTGCACAATCTGGCTGTTCAATTATACAATTTGTATGGCTGTTTAGTGATACAGTTTGTTCCGAAAAGGTTTGGATAAGAGCTGCCAAACTAAACAGTGTCAACCGCGAGTTTTATTAGGGATAATGGGGTATATTATTAGGCAAATAAACAATTGAGGGCACAGGAAATACTTGAGGTTCTTATTATTAAGAAAAAAAAAGAAGATAGTCCCGACTGTTATATGCATCGTTTTACTTTCAAATAAACTCCTCCATCTAAAGTTCTTGGCTGTAAGACTGGCCTAGCTATCTGCCAAACAAGAATGGAGAGAGAAAATAAAGAGGGCAAACAAATGACATTTGCGCCGGCCCCACGGTCGAACCTTTATCTCATTACGGTTTAATAATCCAAATTAATGAAGAATAGCTATCCAAAAAGAAGAAGTATCTAGCTTTATTATTATTATTATTATTATTATTATTATTATTATTATTATTATTGGCGTCTTACTACCTGTTTCGGATTATACACACTTACGCTAATGTGTAATGGTAGGGTGATTGTGAGATGAAATGGATGACCTACAGTTTAACGTGGAATCTGAACCACAGCGGAGGCCTGGAATTCCAAACATTCACAAGTTGTGATTAATACATGTATTGTCAGGAGTGAAGGAAGGGTTTTGGCATTCAGATAAATATGTGCCGGAATCAAGGTTTAAGCCACGGACCCTCAGAACTTAAGTCTGACACCTTAACCCTAGACCGCCAGGTCACCGACTTGACTAATGTAGTTAAAGTTTTAACTTACCCGAGAAAATCAAAGTCAATGGCTGAGTGTTCCGCTTGAATGAGTCCCCAAATTCCCCAAAATAAGTGTGAAGCCAGTGAAAATTTGTTGACTTGCACATAAAGACGATCAATGTCATCGTTAGTTACTTTGCTCGAGTACCCTGGCCCATTTGATACTGTAGGTTCATTAAAGGTCTCGAGGTACACCCGCAACCAGTCGCGCTGGAACTCAGGGTCAGGGTAGCGAGAGTAATCCACTTCTGTCACACCTTATAGAAAAAATTAAGGTAATTAACACTTACCTAAAAATTGGTATTAAACTAAACATTGAAAGGTGGATAGAAGGGCAGGACCTACAGTCTTACCAGAAAATTGTAGACCTCAGAGCTCATAATTAAAACACAACAAAACAGATAATTATATTTTTCGGTGTACATCAGTCCCCTTCTTCAGCAGAAGAGAGTAAAACACAGAATGGACTAGGGCAGCATGACTAGAGGTTGATCATGGTCACTTAGATCAATTTTCTGGCCTTGCCCTTCTATCCTCCTTTCNTTTAAATATATGGATCTTTCCTAGCCTCCGGCATTTATAGGGATGTTGCCATAAATACACTTTAGAGAGCTTTTATAACTTTTTATCGTTTGGTGGACACATTTCCCAATTGCTGAAGGTTAGAAAAAATTCTAAACGATAAAAAGTTATAAAAGCTCTCTAAAGTGTATTTATGGCAACATCCCTATAAATGCCGGAGGCTAGGAAAGATCCATATATTTAAACACCTCCAGAAGCTCTTTAAAGTGTGTTTTTTTATGGTAACATAGCTCCCTAACTGCCGGAGGCCAAGAAAAATCTATATATTTAAACACCAATAGAAGTTCTCTAAAGTGTTTTTATAACAACATAACACCATAACTGCCGAAGGCTAAAAGAATTCCAGATTTTAAACACCTCTCGAATCTATCTGAAGTGTTTTTTTAAAGCAAAATAGCACCGAACATAACATAACTGACGAAGGCTAAAAAAAATCTGAATATTAAACACCTATATAAGTAATCTGAAGTGTATTTTATAGTAACATAACACCATAACTGCCGAAGGCTAAAAGAATTCCAAATGTTTAACTCCTCTTGAAGCTATCTGAAGTGTATTTTATAACAACATAACACCAAAAGTATCAAATGCTAGAAAAATTCCAGATATTAAACACCTCCAAAAGCTCTTTGAAGTGTTTTTTTATGGTAACACAGTTCCCTAATTTGTACTTGTGCCTTAATTTTGATATTGTTCAAACTATAAATAAAGCCATATATATTTTGTTCATTAAATTTATGGTAGGCTTGAACCCCCAAAACTGCCCCCACACCCCACGACTACAGCCTTGGTTTGGCACCATTCTTACTTTGTTTAAAAATGGTTATGTTTGACATGCGTGTTAGGCTTAGAAATAATTAAAGGGATGTGTGAATCTTTGAAATGCCAAAGTCGAAGATAAAAACTCCTTTGTTTCAATATCTAAACCTAGCCATAACTTTTACATCTTCTAAACATTTCGAAGGAATAAGAAAACTTATACAGTTATGAACATATTTGAAATATTTTACTCAAAATGACATATTTCAACAACAGCTATTAAACAGTATACTGACTAGTGATTACCTGCCATTTACAAGGTGAGCATAAATACATTTAGATATGTAAGCATTAAAGAATAAAAAGGGTGCATTGCTTTTTTCCTCCAAAACTTTCATTTTACCTAGATAAACTTAACGGATAATTTTAAAATTAAAAGTAGTGTTATGTGAAAACAATAAAAACCTTGTCTATGACTTTGGCTTCAAGTCTTCTTTATATGTTTCAAGCCTAGCTTCACACATTTAAAAAGTGAGCTTCACACACTTCTATAAATAATATTAGATAAAAGTGACACAAATTATAATTTTCCTGAAATTTCACAGCGATCCCCTTAAATTAAATAAATATCTAGCAATTTATGAAAGCAAGCGAATTGTCCAATGGTTAGTAAGAAATTCATTTCTTGAATTGATATCCAAACTAAAACATACCAACCTGCAAATTCAGCGAAATGGTTGCCGATGTCAAATGCCTGGTAGTTGTAGTTAGCATACTCGTAGTCAATGAAGGTGACCGTGTTCCTGTCGGCATTGTAAATGACGTTGGCAAGGAGAAGGTCGTTGTGGCTGAACACGACAGGACTTCCCTCAGCACTTAGATGTGACTGCAACAACAAGTATTCCTGGTCCAGGCGATCCCTGCATGGAACAAGATTCTCCAACCTGCGTGGGAACAAGTGCTCGGCTTTGTTGTTAGAAGTAATGCTGTGATCAAGCGAGTTATGACGATCAACACCAATTATCTACTAATGTAATAATCAGTGACATTTAATGTGCACTTTTTGAAAAAGAATGAACCAGAATATGGCTTTCAACAAACCCAATAATAATAACAATAATTAGCAACGCGTCTTACTACCTGTTCGGGTTATACGCTTTAAGTACTAATTACGCTAATGTATTAGGAATTGGGAAGGTTGAATTAGAGGAAGTGAACCCGCATTTGCGTGGAGGGAGAGTGGAAAACCATTTAGGAACACCCCCCCCCC
>CABFOW010002110.1:48495-71579 GCA_902141385.1 Timema californicum | reverse complement strand
AAGAGTGGTAAAAGAGGGGGGGGGGGGGGGACACAAGGATTAAACCTTGAGCTCTCCGTCATTAGCAGTCTAGTCTAATGCAAGAGTAATGCATTAGATTAGACTATTTGTCAAGGGAAGCTTGTTATCTTCCATTCCCTATGCTTCTTGTCTAGACAACTCCATAACTGACAGAACTTTAAGATCAGAAGACTTCATAGTAAATGAACAATCAGGTATATATTTTAGTTATTATTTGGTGTTATTTTACAAGCAGAGCAATATTATTTGATTTCCTATCCAGATGTATCAAAGTTAATTGCATTACAAGCCCAAAATGATCACCCTCATGTTTATAAATCATGTGGTTAGGTTATGAGTTCTTTCCAATCAAATATATGATAACAAGAACATGACTGTTAGCATGAGAAAACATATAATAACCCAAAATATAGTCTGAAAAAGTTCTTTTGGACTGTGTTAAACACAGAATGGTGAGCTATGTAAACTACTCGAGAAGTGGAAGTGGTCAACAGTGTCAAGTCGTTTTTTTTTGTCCCGTTAGCTTTACTGCAAAGGTTTCTTGTTTTTAAACTGTAGCAATCAAACTCAAGAACATTCAACAAAAATGGTATTGGTCAATTTTAACAGGTGTATAATTATAAGCTATAAATAGTGCTTCAATGATTTCAAATCATTACAGTTCATAAGCTATAAGGGGTCAAAATTACTATTTCATGCTTTTCCCGTACCAATGTTAAGGTAAATTAGTTAATGTATGAGGCTCAAATTTAGTATAACAAGACATTTATTTGAAGTGTATACTGATGGCTATTAATATTAACAAATATTAATAATATTTATCTAATAAATCTAATGACGTATTTATAAGTGTATAGCACCCTTGACCGGGAGATATATAGTTCAGTCTCCTGTGTGTGTATACTTTGAGCCGCTCTGGTGGCATAGGAAGTTGACCATGGTACACCTATTGAGGGTGTCTACACAGACCCGCAGTGAGATGATGTGATGAAAGTGAGTATGAAGGTGTGGAGCGTGTAGTGATCTTAAACCTAAATTAAGACTAGCTAACAAAACCCTGGTGACCGTTGAGATAATTCCTCTTGAAAGAAAAATACCCAAGGTATTAACCAGAAATCGAACCTGGGACCAGTAGGTTTATAGCCAAGTGCACTGACCACTATTACACAGGCCTGGTTAATAAATATAATGACCTTAAGTTATGGAAACTTCTGATAATAGTGGACTCTGAACAAACTTGTCATTTCTAGCTGATATTTGAACTAGAGCTCGGTTTAAGTGGTGCTCTCTAATATGACAAAAACATTAATCAAACCTATATTAAATATTGTATGCTTACAAGCAAACTTTTTTTATTCTATGTAATTCAAGTTGCCAAAAGTTACTCCTAAACACTTGTCAACATGAATGAGGAATCATGACCAAATTTTGATTTACAACATTTTGAAAAAATCAATATTTATTTTTAAAAGGCTTTTACTCCCCATTCAAGCTCACCACATAATATAACCTAAACATCTACACTCTGTTTACCCTACCAGGTACCTTGAAAGACTATACTATGGTCCTATCTTATAAGTTAAGTCATAGTAGAGCTATGTAAGGTAAGCTTGCTACCTTTCATGGAAAACGAAGATAACATTTTACTTTAAAAAAATCTGTTAGCTTTGTAATGTTTTCCATGTTGTAGGCTTAGACACTAATCATAGAAAATTGTTTTATCACCGCGTCTGAATACCCATTCAGGTTGTACACTTATGTACTAATTATGCCAATGGGTTAGAGATGAGGAAGGTTGAATTTAGAGGAGAAGTATCCAGATTTGTGTGTGGGGGAGGGAGAGAGATAGATATAGAATGGGAAACCATATAGGAAAAACCACCTTCAGTACACCCAACTGGGATAGAACCACATTCTCCCCGTCATCAGCACTCTAGTATGTTCTATTGTGAGGGTAGCACCTTAGACCATACAGCCACCGAAAAGGGTCATAACAATCTTTATGACACATTTCTAAGGTTATAAATTCATTACTTCAAGCACAAGGATTGAGTAATAACTTTGAAGATAAAGCCTTTTTATCAGCTGTGTAGGAATAAAATACAACCTAGTAGTTACAAAGCATAAATCATGATGCTGGTTAGGTCCATAAACAAGTTAAAGCATTACAAAATATACTTAAGAGGTACTGGGCCACATGTGGCTTGAGAGGTAACTTAACACTGTTTTTGGTTGTATTGATCTGAAAAACAGTTTTACGTTAAGCAAATCATTAAAGTTAGATACTTATCATTATGAACTACTTTATACATGACATGTACTATGACTCCCTTAAAGCTAAGTAATACGAATAAGTCTTAGACATAAACCTGTATATTATTTGTAAGAAATGTAACAGAAAGTAGTACTACTTTGTAAATTTCCACTTTTAATAAACTGCATAGAAGAAGAAAAAGGTATAATATGGCAACACCTTTAATATGTGAAATAATCAACAAATCTCAACCAAAATAGGAACACAGGATAGACACGCTACAGGATACATCTGGTTCATATTTTTAATATATCTTATGCACAGATTTTTTTTAGAAAGGGAAGTCTAAAATAAAATAAACATTTCAGGCATTTTGGCACTAAAAAAAGTAAATCCAGACCAGCATACCATTCATTATTTGAGGTAGCAAACTTAAACCTTTTAGGTTATAAAAGGTGTTGAATACAAGGAAGGAGTGTCCAAGGTTTGGAAAAAAATGTCATAACGATACATAATGATTGAATTTTATTACAAATAAACTTGATTTACATAGTAGTACTTTCTTAGAAAAATAATATATTATTTCATTCTTGCGTTTGTGGCCTGGCTTAGGATATTATTAGAATTAATAATCAATATCTATAAATGTGAAGTATAGAAGGGGGAGGGGTAGTAGGGGTGGCAGGGTGTAGTGAGTTTGATCAATATTTTTAAATACCAAGAAAATTATCCAGTTTGATGGATAAAATGGAGATGAATTAATATGGTTTCTAGTACAATGAATGGTAAAAATCGATTTATGGTGATGATATAAATAGCAAAATCACTACATACGCATTAAACTAAATTGATTCTTTGATTAGGGATTGCTTCGAGTACGTTAGTATTTACAGCTGCACCTCAAAGAGATGTTTGACCTTATAACCTATAAAAGTTAGAGCTATTACAAGGAATGAAATTAAAACACTAATTTTTCAAGTGTAAATAAATATAAATTAGTTTAGACGAGTGGAATAATATGCTTGGGTTTCAAAAGGTAACAGATAAAAGAAGAAGAAGAAAAAAGCTAAGCTTTTACAGGCATGTTCAAACCTATAAGAGATGTGTGGGAATATATAAATCATTGAGTTGAACCGAAACCAGCACCGGTAATTGAAATTACATTATTTTTAAGGAGCCAGAACCACAATAGGAAGCCAAACAGTAAATTGCTTATGATCCAGAACCAGAATCGATATATATTTTAGGTTGTTAAAGATTCTTACTTTTAATAAAAAAATAATGTATAATTTCTTTTTATCTCTTTCCTGAAATGTAATTTTGTTTAGAAAACATTTTTTTTTAAGTATTTAACATGCACTTTCTGAACAGACTGATTATATCAGCACTTGAGAGAATTTCTATAAGTAAGAGCGAAAAGGCCTACCAATTTTCCCAGAAAAGGTATTTTCACGTAGAGTCCAAGGTTCTTTTACATGTTGACTTGAGTTGACTTGGGATCGACGGCTTTGCTTCCCCTCCAAAGGAAGTTGTGCTACATAATTTTACTGCACAAGAAAAATTTGTTGACCCCGGCTGGGTTTGAACCCATGAGTATCAAGTCCTGAGGCTAGCACTTTAACACAAGAACAATGAGTTCAACTTGAAAATAAAAATTTCATCTTTTCTCAGGAATTTTGGTGAGGGTAGGATATATTTATTTTGCAATGGGATTATAAAAGTATCAATGAGCACTATTGAGTTCAGATTCTTGGGGAGTGAATATTTTCATAATGTTTAGAATTTTCTCATTTTACTCTGTAGGCTAAGAAGAGTGAGTACTGATAAATTAGAATCTACCCAGCCGCACAAGCAATCCCAACCAAATTTAAAGAAATCGATTTGATAGTGTTAATCCTAAATGTTAAACAATTTAAGTTGTTGTTGGACAGCCATTTTACATGGAGGGGTAGATGAAGTTAAGCTTTTCACTCTGCCTTCAAATATCAACTTAGTCCAAAGTGTTTGTGTTCGTTGCGTGTAGTTCAGAAGTGTTGTTATGCCTTTATTTACAAGTGATTATTTGAATTATTTGCTGTGGGACAAAATAAATATTACCTAGCGTATAGTTTATTTAAATAACCATACATTGAGAGAGAGTGAGTGACTCATCAAGGATATTTTTAGGAAGGTTCTTAAGGTAAATTACACAGAGTTTATATATATTGTAACCCTTCAAACTTGTTTCTTATTTTGGGTGTGTGTACAAATTAAAGACTTCAAGAAAGAAGTAGCTTTTTAGATTAAAATGTTAAAATTTAAATCAAGAATTTTGCTGTGACATTATTTTAATAGCTTGTTAATAAAGCCACCTAAAATAGACATATTATATAGCAGATTTAATTTTTTTGCACAAATAAACTAAGATCATATAGTTATAGGTCTATACTATTTCCTTTGTTCACTACATAGTAAGTAGATGGTTCGGATGCATCAAATCAACATTAGATCATTTGTTTTATTTACCATTTTTCAATTTAAAATACACATAAAATAAAGTTTTTTATATATAATTTAAAAAAAAATTAGATTATTATTAATAATTATAAAATAAAGCTATATGGCATCAACTGGCAATTAAGCCATTTCGATTGATGACCTTTTGTCTGTTGGCAAAGATAGTGCAAACTTCTGTGGATAGAGGGTGTCATGTGGTGAGCACAACAATCCCCCACCCCAGATATAACTCACAGCTTAAAAGAAAATCTAGAAGCGCCAGGGATCAAACCCAGGACCTCAGCATCTGTATGGAGCTTTAACCACTAAGCCACAGAGGTGTTATTTTAATTGATTTTTAAAGTTCTGGCAAAAATAAATATATAAAATGATATCTTCAAATGGTACCTCAAATTATCAAAAAATAGTGAAATTATCAAGTTCCTGAATTCTTTGTATTTTTATTTTCTAAATAACTTGTATTTTGTTGTAAATTATGTTTTAAGATTATGTTCTATTAACAAATATTTTAATGGTACTAAAAATTGTAAATATAATTTTTAAGAACCAGAACCTAACTAAGAACAGAAACCTTTATTTTTCTAGAACCTGAACTATTAAAATGTTGTTTTGAGAACTGGAACAAGAACCAGAACCGTTAAAAAATTGTCTTCAACTCCCCAATATAAATACAAGGATTACATTAAAATATAATATTAAAAAAATTATACTACTAAACAATAGGAACCAAACTAAAGGGAAATATAGTACTTTTGTGGGCCATAATTATTGAATGAGTATTATTATCTCCAGCCCATACTAAGAAAGACTGAGGAAGACAAAACCTTAATGATACACACAGATTTTTTAAACAATGAGTGAAAACCTTTGAGTTGGGCAGTTTTAAGAGCTAAATAGAAACAATGTATTACCTGAATATTTCTTATCTCAGATGTGCGATCAATGAGCATGTCAGTTTTCTGACCATACACCCTGACCAACACGACATCATCAGGGTAGTCCGAGTGAAAACATCCCACTAGCTTATTAGTGATACCATCTGTGAACACCTGAAAACAAACATACATTTACTTTGCTCATAAACATAACACACACAATTACATTTTTACTTATTCATCTAAAAAGAAAGTACTGTAATTTTTAAAAGTTTTGACTTCAAGATTATCATGAATCTTGGTTAATAATTCACGTGTATCACAAACTTATATGTGATGGTTATTCACAGGATCAGTACTGAATGATGAATCAAATTTAAACAAGTGAAAAACCAAAACCTAGACACTGAAATCAAACTCGAGACCTTTGTCTTTGAGCAACAATGCTCTCCCACTATGCCATGCGGGTTTGTCTTGTATCCAGGGCCATCTTTCGCCAGCCACCACATAATATAAACTCAATTAACCAACTAGTGAAAGATGGTCCTGGATACAAGACAAACCAGGATAGATCATAGGTGTGCAGAGCCAAGGGTCATAGGTTAAATTCTCATGTCCGTGTTAAAATGAATCCTTTAAGTTTCAGGTGCGCCTGAACACAAAAAAAGTGGATTTTACAATGCCGCCTGTCCTAGGCCAAAGATTTGAAATGGTTTGATGGATTTTGTTCAAACTTTATATTTAGATATTATATTTCTATACCTCAGGATTTTTAATTATATTTTTTAACCCTAACCTTTAAATTAAGAGCAGTTTAATGATCAGCGATTTTTGAAGATAAGAATTATTTCAAAACTAGATTTAATGATTTTGTTTTAAATGTACCCTGTCAGCTGCCGAGAAAAGTTTGGGAAATGTTGATCTCAAGCAGTGATTTAAAACCATAATTCGGCGAGCATTTGAAAAAAAAACTTTATTTTTGTTAGTCTGTCCATAATTTTTGGACAATGTGGAACTATGTTAAGAAAATTCACGTATCCGAAGAGAAGAGTGCCAGTAATAATGTTAACAGTGAGGCTAGTAGGAATATTTCCAAACCAAGTTCAAGTACTGAAGAACAGTAAATAGAAATAAGGACTAAATACTCTCAAAATATTTTTATTCAAAAGCATGAGTTAATTATTATTTATTAATCCTACTTGTATACAAGTATATTTTGTAATTCACCTTCGTCAAACCTATTAAGTGTCAGCCAAGTAGGGGCTCCCCAAGATTTTACCAAATATTTCAAGGGTTCCTCCAAACAAAAGAGGTAGGGAATCAATAATATAATGACATACAAATATAACATTTTAGAAAACATTCTAAAAGATTTGAGTCACCTGATGATGGTATTTACATATTGAAGCATGTATATAAAAGCTACTAGTATTATTATTATTAGCACCGCGTCTTACTACCCGTTCGGGTTATACGTAAGCTACTAGTAACTATCTTCCTTTAATACTTGCCAATTTCAATCTATATTCTTCAATTATTGTTCTCATCTCTTATAAACCATTAAGTCATTAATTTTCAAGCGTCTTCAAATCTTATCTCATACACATTTATGTTATTTATTGTTATGGTACCAGGTTTAATGTGGAAGCATGATTGAAATGGGTAGGTTATTTGACAATTAATGTATTTGAAATAACAAAATATTTCTTAACACAGGATTAAAAAATATATGGTATTGGGAGAATATTTATAAATCTGAAACTAGACACCTCTCTCTGATGGTCATTAGAGCCTAAGTTTTGGTTGTACTCTTGATTTTTTTTTATAAATAGGAATATAATTATTTTTTATGTCAAGTGACTCAAGATATAAGAATAAAGGTAATAAACTAGTTTTTTTTAAATGAGTAAATGTGTGTGTGTTAAAGGTTTGACTAAAATTTGTCTCTAAGTTCAAAATCCATAATATACACAAAGAATGAAATGACCTGGCCATCATAATCTTTGATGTGATATGCAAAAGAAATAAATGGTGCATGCACTGCACATACTTTCTTCTGCTTTTATCTTAAAAAAGACATTTATTAATAAAAACTCATATGATTTGTGAAATGAACATTGTTGTAGAAAAACTACACCAAAGATTAAAGGCCTAAATTAAATAATACAGGCTGTTACTTACTATATGGCATTAGGAACTAAGAACACTGTTATTGAAAATTTGAGAAAAGAGGAACATAATCTTTTTATATAACTAAAACTTTACAATGATAAATTATTTTGTATCTCAAATAGTTGCAGAGAAATGATCAAAATTGGAAAATTTCTCTGATGTAAAGTAGGTACCCTCAAAGAAGTTTTCATGAGAAAATGAGAATTCCCATCTTGTTTATAAATATAAACAGTGTCTGGGTATAAAATTTAGTCAAAAGCAATAGAGAGAATTAAAAAAATATATATATTTATTCTCTTGACAAATTTCACTGTGAAAACAACTTTGTTGGTTTCAGGGGGTCCTGAAATGTCAACATTTATCAAAATCTCAATTTTGTTGGATGATCACAATACTTTCTCTCTAATGTGTTGAGAGAAAGTAAAGAGCATGAGTTAGCATAGCATTAAAAGTGTGTTTGAATGTGGGCTCAAACTAGAACCTTTGCTGGGTGATTTTTCCAAGAAATGTTTTACCATTTGCTAACCAAACAGATTATAGTGAGTTTCCTATTAAAATAAATTTACATTCTTATGCCTTCTTAATAAGTCATTTATAGCCCTTGTTTTAAAATTAAATTTCACATCTTACTCCTAGCCTTCTATGGTATAAACATTTAATCACACTAAATGCATAGGGATGAGGAAGATATTTGGAATATATGCACCTGTATTTGAATTGATTGAGAGTAAGTAGGTAATCTTAAAAAAAAACTGCCCTCAATATATTCAGCCAGAATTCAAACTCTGGCATCCCAAAAGTTTAGTTCAAGAGCCTATCAATAAAATTTCAAAAGTTTTGGGAAAAAAAAAGTTTACATAATGGCACATAAATGACTAGTCCGAAACAATGTAGAAGGTCTCAGCATATAACCTGAACGGGTAGTAAGACGCGGTGCTATTATTATTATTAGAAGGTCTCCCAAGGTTAAAAAAATAGTTACATAAAATAAAGGAAATGTAACCAGTAATCACTAACAAGGAAAAATAATAGCCTTGCATGTGGACGTCAAAGAAATAAGTGGACTCTTTATGTCGTTCAAACAACCGAGCATCTGACGTCCATTAATAGATCCAATGTAGGCTCTAGTGACGTAATACACATTTAATGCCCTAGTTTGAGGTCATGCACGCTAGTCAATATTAGGACACATACCAAATATAAAAACTACACAACTACTGGTTATTTTTAAAAGACATTCAGCATCTGTGTGTGTGCATGCACGCACATACACATGTGTAAATGAAGTTGTTAAAATGTAAAGTATTGATAGCGCAAATTAAATATGCACATAAAAGCTCTGACAATTTTTTTTTACCAATATTCTAATTATGTTTGTGGGTGTTCTCATAAATAGCTTTTGAACAAAATGATGGATCCACCTACAAGGAAACATGTGGATTTGTTTTTTAATCTACCTTTGTCCTATTGTTTTAGAGCTAGGAGTGTCCAAATAAACCCAAAAATAACGATGTGATGGATGTTTGAAAATAGTACTATAATATGTACCATTTAGTCATACTTCAATGTTTTTATTCAGCATATCATGAAAGAATGTTCAGTGTTTGCCGAGAATTTTGAAAAATAAATTTATATCGTCCAATTTTATTAGTTTTACTTGTTGGGATAATTTTTGCCAGACAAAAAGTTTCATAATTTGGAAAAGAAAAAATTGTGTGTGTATGTTTCTTAAGGCATTATTATTTGTTAAGAATTTGTTTCTATAGGCAATATTAACCAGGTTTAAAATAGGGTTCCAATTTAGAAATTTTAAACTAAAAATGTTTTCGTCTGACTCTAAAAAACAAATATTGCTATACACATCCTTTAGACTTGGATAGCATCATCAATAATATTATATGACAGGTTAGTTCCTGTGCCATATCTAATTCAGGCCAAAGGTGTCCCATTGTCTCTAAAAAAAACTTTTTTTAAAAATATTGTAGTACTCGTTCATGTTATTACATTAAAATACGCTCATGCAGTATAAATGGGCTAAGTAATTCTAGAGAAAATGTACCCATATTTCCCATTTATGTGGTGCGAAAGTGGTAAACCATTTAGGAAAAAACACCTTTAGTACACCTAACCAGGTTTAAAGCACAGTTTCCCTGCCATCGCCAATCCAGTCTAACAAAACAGTGATGTGTTAGACCAGGTGGGTCGAAATCATTTTATCACGAGGGCCACATTGAAAGTTATAAATAATGAGGGGGCTCCATTAAAAAATATATTATTTTATGTTAAATAAAAATAATTCCAAATTAGTTTCTTATTATTACAAAATGAAAAGAGTAGGCTCCCTATATAAAACAAGACTAGCCCTATAATTTTTTACCAAAACTTTGAACGTCTTCGTTTTCAACCATGGTGTTAGTGTCAGGCTTTAAATCTTATGGCAAAGTCATTTTTATAGTTGTTGACAAACTTAATATGTGTGGACCGAGATCTCTAGGGTATTTGGTTTCATTTTATTTTTATTTATTTGAGGTATGAGAAACGATATGGATTGGACACAAATGTGGAAAAGAGCAAGATGATGAAGGTGGCTAGAAACACAAACCCAGTAAAGAAAGTAACAATTAATGGAAGGTGGAAGATTTCCGCTATCTAAGAAGTAAGATTACTGCAAACGGTAAGATCCAGGAGGAAATAGAACAAAGGATATGGAAGAGTAGACAACTCTACCATGTGGTTAAGGATATAATCTGGCGATGGAATATAGGAAAATAGGCCAGAGCTTTGTTATACAAGGCATATTATCATCCAATATTGACATATGGATGGAAACTTGGACATGGGCGAAGAGAGATTTAAGTTTATTGCAGGCAGCAAATATGAGGTTCCTTAAAGGCATTGAGAATGTAACAAGAAAAGACAGGATAAGAAAAGAAATAATTGGGAATGGCTTAAAAGTAATATCATTAGAAGAGACAATGAAGAGGAAAATGTTGCTGTAGTTAGGTCATGTGATGAGAATGGAGAAGGACAGAATGCCTAAGAAAGCCTAACAGAACAAAGATAAGGGTAGAAGACCTAGTGGGACACCACGGACAAGATGGATGGACCAAGTGCAGAGGGATATGAAAGATAAAAGAGCGGGCAGGAGATGTGTGATTGAGGGAGAAGTTTGGAAAAAAACGGTAAGAATGGAATAGGATGTGCCAGACGACCCACGGAGATGGAAACGCTGGATAGTAAAGATGATGATGATGTTGATGATGAGGTATTTTACATGCACGTTCTGAACCAACTGATTATATCAACACATGGCTTATAAACTAACTTAAATCTAGAACAGACACAGCATCCAGCCCCCAACCGTTAATTCATTAATATGAAAGGGAAAACCCACAGTTCAACAATGATAAATTTTTTGGCCATACCGGGATTTAAGCCCAGGACCCTTAGGGTAGTAGATAAATATGCTACCGACTGAGCTAAGGTGGTGGGTGTTTGGTTTCATTTAATTCAAAAACCATTTCCTAGTTTTTTATAAAAATAATAATTGGGTCACCATGGGTGCCGCGCCAGGAGGGACTGGGTTGGTGGTTTCAACTCCCACAATGTTGGGGAAAAGATTTAGAGTTGGAAATTTTGTGTAGAGTCGAGATCTCGAGTTTGGAAATTATATAATTACTTTACAATTTTCATGGAGGGAGTACCCCCTAATCTCCCTATTAACTGGGGGATACTCCATACCCCCAGGCCCTCTGTGTTCTCAATTTTGTCCTTGCCACCAATGTAACACTACAGATTTTTTCCATATATAATAATGCTGTGATGATATTTAGGTTGTCTATAGCTCCGTGTTCGAGCGCCTATCATCACTGTACGGAATAGATACCGTTTAACCAGCTGTTAATTGCTCCGTGGTCGAGCACTAATTAAATCAGTATAATTAATAAATGTAAGAAAGATAACTATTGATGACTGTTTATTCAAATGGCATCTGTTAATTACTTATACATACTCCAATTAAATGCTTTATATCAATGCACACTTGTGATATTAACGTAAAATATTGTATTCTGTGTTAGACTGCGAGAGCCAGTCTGCTAGTGCATTTGTGAGTCGCTGACTGCGTTGCTTGTGTGTGTGTGTGTACTAGAGCAAATTGTGTGTGTGCTGATGACTTGTGCGTGTGGTTGCCCTTAATCATATGCATAAACAGTTTATATAGGACACACCCCCTGCCTCTTGCTCCCTTCGTCAACAGTGTAAAAACTAACAAATAAAAAGAGTCCTGGCGACAGATGTTGAGAAGACTAGCTTCTTATTGGTATAGGGAATTGGCGTCTTTTGCCAAATACTGTGGAGTTGTTCCTTTAACAGTAAAAATGGTATAAAAAATATATTTTAATGGTGTAATCCTTTTCCCATTATTTCTGAAAAGTGCATGTTTCTTCATGGATAAATCATAAAAGGATACTCTACATATGTTACTTTAAAGAAAAATTACCTTCATCCATGACTTTTTATATATTTTAGAGTGATCTAAATCAATATCATTACACCTTGTCACCTGGGAGTTTTTTTTAAATTTCAGAATGCCTAAAGTAAAGATCACATCACCTTTTTAATAATATTATAAGCTATTCATTGTTACAAACAAGTGTCCCCTATGCCATTCCTTTAATTATGACCTGGAATTCAAGTTCATTTCTCTTCAGTTTACTGGGAACTGGTTTCCGGTTTCATTCTATTAATTTTTCCACTTAAGTATAAATTTTAAATTCAAATTTTGAGCTAAGTCAATTGAATCCAAATCTAGGATTTGTTGAGATTCATAATTTAAAATCAAATTCGAATCTTACTAATTTTGAAGGTTCGCACAGACTTAGTGCACACACACATTCACATGGATAGAAGAGGGGAAATCAATTTATTTTAATTTACTTGTGAAAACCATCTTTAGTTCAAAATATCAGTATCCAAATCCCAATCTACTCATTGTAGGGGATTTGTGTAGTATATATTTAAATCGGTTTTAATACATGCCTAGTCAAGATGATGATGGTGATGATAAGAAGAAGAAACACAATTACTGACACAAGCCCAACTCCAATTGAATTTCCATAAAGTATATAAACTTTGTATAGCTTGATAATTTTATAATATGAAAAATGTCATTCTGTCTCAAGCGGAAGATCATCTGGCAACTGTGCAAATTGCAACAAATTACAGTCTGGTTTGCTTGCGTCATGTAGGTTAGAGTTTGACTCATGGCAGGGTATACCAATGGTGGTTTTTCATAAATGATTCCCTTGACATCTATGTGGGTACATTTCCTCTAAATTCTACCTTCATTTTTTACTCATTATTGACATCAAATGTGCATAGCCTGGAAGGATAATCCATTTCCAGCACCAAATATGTTCAAAATTTGTATTTTTTAAATGTTCAAATACTTCCAGGATAGGAAGAAGATAAGATACAAGCAAGCTAAAGGTATCTTTGGTGTGTTCTATTTGTTAACCCTATTGTTTTTTAAATACGTCCATTTAGATAAAAAATATATAATAGGTGTAGATACAAAGGTACATACTGAAAACTCATTAAGATATTTTTTTATGATATGGCTAAAAATGCTAGCAAATGATAATGATTTTGGACTTAAAAAGGTTGTATGTGTGTGGAATACAAAATGTAATAAGGTTTGTTTGAATCAATTTTAAATATTGGGACAAGCTTCGCAAAAGTTTTATTTCCTACACAATATGAATGATCACCCTTAGAAAGTATTGTGTACTAGTATAAAGTCATTAAATATTTAATAAATTACAAATTCAAAAAAAAAGCTTTTCTTTTTAAACTGTATTCATATTAAACCTTTCTTGAATTTATACTTTTAACATTCCTCAGTAAAATTAATTATGAACATTGCTTTGATGTACTAGGCTTAATATTAGTAAGTTATGCTAGTTCGATCCTTAATCATTTCTTACATAACTGATAGGCATACATAAATGATGCAAGCAAATGGTGGTGAGGATCCTGAAAACATCAACATTGGTGAATAAGATATTTATTATTTACTCTTAGGCTAATACTAAGATATAATATATTATTTTATAGGATTCTTAAGGATAAAGCAAAGAAGGATACAAAACTAAAGTTTTACAAAGTAAAATTAGCTCCTGTACTACTCTCTGGATATGAAACGTGGACAATGACAAAGGTAGATAAAAGTCAGACAAATAGAATCTGAGATGAGATTCTTGAGACAAGTAAAAGTTTGTATGAAGTTGTATGGAAACAGAAATGAAGATATAAGAAAATAAATAAATATATCTACAATATTAATGATAGAGTGAGAGAATATAAAAATAATTGGATGAGCCATATGCAACAAACGCTAGGGTTCCTAATAGGGAGGTATACCCAGGATGAGATGGCTGGACATTTTTTGAAGATGGAACAGGTGGATAGTTTAGCCCATGCAGTGAAGAAGAAAAAGAGTTTTAAGTGCAATAAATATCGGGTCAATTGAGGGCCTTTTGAATAAAATTCATAAATTAAATTAGACAGACTTTTATTTGATCATGTTCTTTTAGTGGTGAATAGTGTAGAAATGGTTCGTGTGTCAGTGGTAGCGTAGTAACAGATGGGTGTGGTCTAGAGACAACTCTTTGTTCTGCCCTAATTTGTCCATAGATAGCATTAATAACAAGGGGTGATATGTTTCAGCTTCTAAGTAGGTAGAAAATCATGACAGTTTTATAAATAGGCCTGTATTTTGGTTATCACTGCACCTTATTACCCGCGCAGGTTGTCCAAATATTATTATAATGAAGACTATAAAAGGGAAGGCCTGTTTAAACATCTTTCATAACAATATAATTCATTTTTAGGGTTGTGTCAAACTTTGTCAATTTTAATATATTTTCATATTTCATTCAAATAAAAAACAAACAAAACAATAATAAATAGCCCTCAATTCTACATCCTTCCTGTGAAAATAAAATAAATCTGTTGTTTCTAAGCTGTATTTAAGAGGACGCAAATTGTTACACAAATTGCTCGTGCAAGTCATAAAATAATTATTGGCTTTAAAGAGCTGCTGCTAAGAAAAACTTGCCGGTGACGATCAGTTTTTTTATTTTTTTTACTGTATCTAAGTACCTGTTTGAGTCATATGCTTAAATTAATTATGTTACTGAAATAGGAACAGATAAGTACCATTTCAGAGGAAATGTACAATCATTTGCATGAAGTTTGAGTGGGAACCATTTAGGATAAGCCACTCTCGATAAACACGACAGGGATTAAAAAAAATCAAGCCTCAATCTCCCCGTCACCAATAATCCAATCTAACATGAGACCACCGATGTGGGTGACCTGTTATCAACAAAATGTCCAAGTCCTTGGAGGGATACGAATTGCTGCTACAGTGGTCAACATGTTCTTGAATATATACTCCTGTTAGGATTAAATTAATGTAGCGAATAAAACTTTACAAGATAAGTGACACAGTTAGTGTCAGCTTTAGGTAAGCAACAACGTCTTCCACTATTATCCTATTTGTTTTGATTGGTGCAATAGTCTCCCCTACAGTGAAGTCTGGATAGCACTTGACAAAGACTTAATAGTTTGATAGAGCAATGATATGTTGAGGTTGAATAGCCTGGCACTTTAGGCTTAATTGTAATAGAATAGTATTTTTTTAAATCTACAGACTAAAGTTTGATTCACATGTTCGATGAAAATAGAAAGCAGAATCTGCCTCAGTGGCGCAGCAATTCATATGCTTTATTTTGACCCATGATACATTGCAAACCTAATTTAAAACATCTGATTGTCAACATATTTTATTTTCTAATGAATAAACATATCTTTTAAATTATTTTCTTACTGGATGTTTTCAAATTGTAGGTGTTGTGGGACAATACAATCCATCTATACACATGCTTTACATTAAGAGGTTATTTCACAAAGGCCAACAAAGCTGTAAGCTTGCTTTTGGCTATACTGCGCAAGTGTTGTCAAATGTGTATGAGCACTGATTTGAGATGGTTGTATCTGAGATCTGATTGGTTCTTGTGTGCCGAACATCTCAGGCAGAGCAGACAAAGTAAAGATGAGTTGAACTTTAGTGTAACAGCTCGTGCCGATAAGGCAGAAATCTTGTGATTGGCTTGGAGCTCATCACGTGACCACGTTTCTGTTCTGTGCTTGTTTTTCAGTGAACATGTGAATCTACAATAAGCATTTACTACTTTGATTAACTTTGAACCTTTGAGGTTGAGGTATGATTCCTGCCCGAGTTTATTGTGGATGTTGTTTCTACACAACTTGTTTTCCATACCTCCCTTAGTGAATGCTAATTCATTTAACTTAAAATTACACTCGCTGTATTCTTTTTGCTTGTATATGTCAAACCATTAACATAGCTTATTAAAATAAATCTAGTGATGAATTGATTTCCAAAAGTATGCTATAGTCAATTACTATTATTTCACTTCTCGGTTTATATACTACTTAATCACAGAAACCAATATTGAAGCCATTAAGATTCTGGTCCCCACTGCTTTTACTTTTATATAATATTCGTTTGTTATTAAATTTGTCATCCAGTAGGCCAGTACACATAAAAGGTGTATAGATTTGTATATATAGAACTTTTATGCGTCAACTATGTACATTTTATTGTGTGTATTTATTTCTTTATAAAGTTTTTTTATAAACTGATATAATTAAGAACAACTAAACCAGCTTTCTAGGTAAAGAAACAATTTTTAGGAGCCCATCTCATTCCAAGGATAACGTCTAGCTTAGGCAGGCACTTCAAACCAGGCGTTTCATCGTGGACCGGTGAAATTGTCCTAACTTACTGGATTTTAAAAGATGCAAAAATTTGAAAAGTAATTATATTAAAATGCAAATTATATCTAACCAATTCTAATGTTGCTAATGTCAAATGAAAAATGCATGAAAACACATTTAAATACATTTTCTAGTTCATGAGTAATCTTGTATCTAATTTTCTGGTTAATCTGCTATAAGATGATTGGCTTTTAAGTGAAGAGCTAACAAAATTGAGGTAATAAATAATAAAACCAACCCACCCTTATAAAAATCAATAATTTACAATGAACATATAAAGTAAGAGCAGCGTTATAACAGGTTAAATTTTTTCTATTTTTATTGAAACTGATCTGGGAGGTTGAAGTTCAGGTTAAAATCTTGGTTGGGTGAAATAAGGGTATTTTCCACCAGTTCTTTGGGCAAAATATGTAAATTTAAATTTAGCATAATGAAACTAAAATCAATTTATTAAAATTAGATGTTATATTTTGTTTTTGCTGGAGTAGATTCTGATTATACTAGAAACTTGTGTGTGCAAGATATATGGGAAAAGACTTAAACAAAATGTTACTTCTAAACTTCAATTGGTCTTGGGGGGAAAAATGGTGCAAAATTGACCACCTTCAATTTTAATTAAATTGGTATAAGTTCACTCTTGGATGTGAGAAAATATTAATTTTATAACTATAAGTCTAATTGAACAAAAATTTACAAAAATCGACAAATTCACTGATCTAAACATTTTTGATCGGCTGTAAAGTGAATTGTATGAACTCTAGAGATCTTGTAAAAATATAAGGTTAAATTTAAAGCTTTGTTTGTAAGCTTTAATTTGATATTTGATGTGGCAATATTTCTCAAAGTTTAGTTTTTAAGTTTTAAAATTTGTTTTTCAAAAGTACTTTAAAATATACTTCCAAGTGTTATGAAGATGTTTACCGAGTTTTATTTTGGGACTTAGGTACATGGGATTATGATTTGTATCTTTTTTTAAATATAGCTACATTCTGGTTTTACTAAAAAGATTGAGTTAAGTAGGGGGCCTATATACACTGTTTTTAACATAATACACCTTGAATAGGGACAAAATCTAAGAACAGTAAGTCTACTTTTAGGCTTTTTTTTTGTAAAAACCTGAAAATCCCAACATTTATACCAGACTTACACTTGCAGAATTGTAGGAAATCAAATAATACTAAAGTCAAGATTATTAAAAATCTTTGTTACAATTAAAAATTCATAACCAAACCCACCTAAGTTATTTAGGAACAAATATCGTTGAAAAATGTGTAGAATTTCACAATCACAGCTTTATGTATTGTGTTAGAGAGCTGATTAATGTCCCCTAATTGTCTGCAATCTGATTTCGTCTCTTTTGCAACAAACAAATTCTTGAAAATTGTTAAGCTAAATTATATTTTATTATTTAAATGAAAATACTCTTGCACATCCACTAAGGATTTCCAGCAAACTCACACAAGAATAAATTAGAACAGAACTGAAAATGTAGTAGCTCTCTTCTAAGAGAAACACCCATCGAAATTTATCCTCCAGAAGTCAAATATTAAAATAATATAATATTTATTTTAAGAATCAAATAGCCGAAGCTATTTTTATACTTTTAGTGAGGATTACTCCATCTATTATTATTATTATTATTATCACCGCGTCTTACTAGCCGTTCGGGTTATACACACTTACGCTAATGTGTAGTGGTAGGGTGATTGTGAGATGAAATGAAGGACCTACAGTTTAACGTGGAATCCGAACCACGGTGGAGACCTGGCATTACTCCATCTAGACTTCATATTCTGAAAATTGTCATTTTTCAATTTTCAGAATATAATATTTATTTTAAGGTTAAATAATGTATAACTTATAAATGTATGCATTATTATAGTTCCTTTCCAGCCTAGCTTAATCTCACCATCTGCTAACCTCGCTATCATTCTATTCACTAATGAATTAAAATCTCAATTAATATTCATAAAATAAACTAGTTGACTGTAATATAAGAAGTTAAAAATATGTGTTATGATTATCTGGGGGAAGAGACAATATTTTGGCTCAGATTGCTTAAATTACTGTTTTTTAGTTTCTCGCTATAATCTGGAACCAAAACAAAGTATTGAAATCGACAATGCAGCTTCAGACATGTGAAAATACAATTATTGTCAACAATTAAACCATTTATAAAAAGATTTTTCCAAAAATGAAAATAATACCCTCTTCTCATTAAAAGGTACATGTTGAAATGTTTTGTATTTTTATAGGTAACTTAGGCCTACTTTAATTATAATTTAAGCAAAGAATCTGATACCATGATTATCATTTAATCACGGAGTAGGCTAATACTTTAAGTTATAATTTATTTTATCTGACAGGCACTTATATACAGGGTAGCTGCATTTATTAATGAGTAATGACAGAAGACAAAACGTGGTTGCCTTCCCCTAGATAAATGTAACTTTCAATTTAAAGATATTTAACCTTAAACTAAGATATTTGTTCATTTTCTTTACATTCTACACTACAAATGTTTAAGGAGTTCCATTATGTTGCGAGACATATAAAAAGGTTCTGTGATTAAATTTAATTGGAAAACGCTGAGCTACTAGGTTTATGTTTGAACTTTTATTTTTTTAGGATTGTATCTTACTACCCGTTCGGGTTATAGGACTACACTTGTTTTAATTTGAGTTGTCTAACTAAGTAAAGATAATTTATAGCTTAATTTAAAATAAAGTTAGTTACTTATAGTATCAATGTATTTGCCATTTCCTTGTGAATATAGGTGCTTACGTATCATTGCCACTTGAACCTCTTTAATTTTTTTCTGTAGCTAACTTAAGGTGTTTATAATTTAAAAAATTAATCAAGCAGGCTTAATATAAACTTTGATATAAAACATCTTTAATGTGTTTATAATATAATAAATTATATAATCAACCAAGCCTAACTTTCCAAGTACTGGTAGGCCCATATGAAAATTAAATTAGAAAACATTTTGGGATATATTTAACTAACATGTACAGAAAGGTTATTTTAATATAAAGTTATCATGAATGCTATGGTAATTTAATACCGTGTATTTTTTTGTACTACGTTTTACTACCCAAGTGGGTTGGAAACTTGCGTAAACTACTAACTATTCTAATGGCTTAGGGATGAGGATATGTTTGTCTACTAGACCCTCTATTTTAATCATTTGGTGAGAACAAATCTTTACTTTCATGTGTGGTGATATGTATTCTATTTGTTTACCAGTGCATGCCCATGTTAAGTTAAATCTTGGGTAAAAAAATACCTAATATGATTAAAAACATGGGTTGATTAATCTTATATTTTAGAGAGTTAAAAAACTTTAAATTTAAATTATTTACTTACCTTAAACTTTATCTTATCTTTAGACCAAGCTGGCCGAATAGCACTCAACACTAATTGTGACCCCTCCACTAATTTATCTTCCCCAATAGTGATGGGCACTACTTGAGATGTACCAGAGGTTAACTGAACATTCATGTCTACTTGCTCAGAGCCTACACACCAACTAAAGTTGTTTAAGACTTAGCTAACGATTTTATTGAATAACTGTGACCTTCATCTTCATAAACTCGTGCAAGAAAAAGTATTGAGGAAGAACTCTCTAAAAGGCATTAATTTGAAATACACTATTGTAAAATTACTCAGTTTATACGCAATATGAAACAAATGATACGCCAATTATTATTATTCACAAATAAACTTAAGTCATTTCACATAAACGATGATATATTTGATATCACATTTCCTAGATTATTTTATTGATAAAATTCACTCTAAGTGGAGTGTGACAGAATTGTAATAAATAGTAGTTTTACTATTTTTATAAGTAAATTTGTATAGTGACTGGGAATAATTGTGATAAAGATCAATATATTTATTTCATATTTTATGAACACATGTTTCGATATTTTATTACATTACTTAGGAAAAAAAATATCGAACGTAATTACTTCAAACTAAGCGTCACGCAAGACGCCATTTGTAATCAACAGGTTACCCAACAGTCCAACACCACTAGATATAACTTCTTTATAAATAAAAGAGGCTGCAAGAGAGTTTTGGGTAAAACTTAACTACTTCTATATAGGCGTCGTCCAAGTGTAGAGCAGACAGTGATCTCTATACTATACTGGAATAACTGGATGGGCATAAAAACACCCATTTCAACAGACTATATCGGAACCTCAAGCTTGTCGTCAGCTTTATTTTAATGTTCTTATGTAAAAATGTGTCCCTGGTGAATAAAAGTTTTTTTTAAATAGTGAATACTATGCCCCACTTAGCCAAAGACACATTTACATTAAAGTTTATACAATTTAATTTTATAGGTAATATTGTACAAATAAGAATAAAATCTTTAATATAACGTATTAAAGTATATAGCAAATACCTATGTTGTTTACATTTTGGCAAGACTACAATATATTTAAATTTGGTTATTAGTTTTTATAATGGTTTCAGAAACAAAATTATATTTAAAGTTCAATGACTAAAATGAAAAAAAAGGAGCTTCAAACTTAATTGCATTGGTTTTAATGAAAAACTTAGTGTACTAGTTATACATTCAAATTAACTTTTTATAGGCTTTTATCGATTATTACTATATTACAACATATTTAAAGTTGTCTCTTAGATTGTATGGCCTATTGCTTTCAGAAGCCATAATTATTATATTATTTTAATGTTCAATAACTATAATGAAATAAGGTCGCTAAAAATCTGATTACTTTTGTTCGAATGACAAGTATTGTGTAGAAGTATTACATTCAGATGATCATTTAGCTTAACGGATAGTATGAAGTTTTAATATTTTAGCCTAAATACCCGCAAAACGACTTTACGCCATGATTTTGATATAATCGTACCGAAACATGTCGCCTCTCAATTTTTGTTTTAAATATTTTTCATTTTTTTAAATATGTTGTATATATTATATTTTAACTAGTCGTCAACTTATGATCTAATAATTGTTGTTGATGATGTTATTATATATTTTTTAAACTTAAATTGACATATTAATGCTTGTTGTAAGCACAGGTTAGCAGTTTTTAACATTAAAATATATCATTTTCAACTTTTTAATATTATTTAACATTTCTTTAATTCAACAGTGTATAATAACCTTATACTTAATATTGCTAATATTAAGTTTTTATCTTTGTCTTAAACATAATATAAATAGACTTGTTTGAAGAAATAAGTCATGAGTATATAACTTGTAAGCTCATTGTTATGTGACAGTTGGTTACACTGAACATTCATTACTTTATTATAATGTTCTGTGTCCTCAACAAGGATCATTTTGTAAAGCGATTTCATACTGTACATTACCATATTTATTGATAACTTAACTTCGATACGCTCTTCCAACCTTTTCCCAACCCATTCATTTCATTTAAATAAACATACATTGATATATCTCATAAATTAATAAAAATTAGCAAGCAAGGTCAAAATGCCACAATCGCTTGTATGTGAGTTAGAGAGAGATACCCGAAAGTGTCCTTTTCTCTTACACAATGGTTTACAGACGACAGCTCAAAATTGTTAGTAACAGTGTATATCCAGTTATATTATAGAAATAATTCTTGGTTCAGATTATATTTGAATTCACGACATGAGCGCGCATGATGGCCACATTTTTAAGTTCTTGCAGGGTTGATCAAATGAGCTCTATATTTTACTGGATGAACACAAGTATACGCATTACCAAGCACCAAAGCGTGACGCTCAAGTTAATCGTGTGCTTCATTGTGATGGGACAGATTTAAGGTTTTCTTTCAAAATTATTATGCAAAAACATGTATCTGATGGATAAAAGTGTTATTGTTTGAAAATAGAGAGTCGTTAGTTATTATACCACACTTGCTTGAAGAAACACATCCATTCAACAATATACAATTCGGTTTTACAGGTAATACTACTGTACAAATATGAATAAAATCAGTGACGCACGGTGAATTTTCTCAAAGAGGACTAGGTTTGAAGACACCTTTCATTATGGGATTAAAGAGGAATACTCTCCATATAATGTACAATATGTTAACTTAGCAAATACACTTTTACAGGTCATAGGGTAGGCAATTTATCTCCCTCCAACCGATTCACAATATTTAGACATGGAATAAACAAACAAATACATAAATAAATAAAACCAAAACATGAAAAAAAATAAACACATAAATAATTACATGTATAGTCTTTCATTTTTGTTTTAGCAGAAATGTCTGGAGTTGGCCTACTTTTCATTATTACTTGCTACTTTTCTTCAAAAGTGAGGGCTCCAAACGAAACTGCGAATAATCGGTTGAGAGCACAGGATTGAGAAAGGTTATCGGCAAGGCCGTAGCCAGGGGGGGGGGTTGGGGGTTCAA
>CABFOW010002110.1:26586-46524 GCA_902141385.1 Timema californicum | reverse complement strand
TGAACTACCTTCACTAACCCTGCTACTTGTCTCAGGTCCCTTCCCCAATCTTTGTTGTGAGGGAACAGTTTTCAAATCCGAGTCCCCTTCCATAGTTCACACTTTCAAACACTGTCAAACTAAATTGACAATCGAACAATTTAACACTTCACAAGATCTCTTTCATCAATGGGAACAATTACATAAGCTTAACAACCACAACACTACCACTTATAAGAAGCAAACCAAAATTACATTTACCTGTGACAGAACGCCAAGTGTTAGCATATATCTTATTATAGAGACAGACTAGGCTGGCTTCAACTAGTCCTTTCCCCGGTAAGAGCCGATAAGACTCAAGCGCTTCCGATGTTAGTTGGGAGAGGGGAAGGGGTCCGCGCAAGCAGCGGGAATATCATTGAGTATTGTGACAGCGCTTCTGATGTTAGTGTGTTTTCATTGTAGAGAGGGAAGGGGGTGTGGGGGCAACGCACAAATAGCTAGAATACCGTTGAGTATTGTGATGCAAATTGAGACTCAGATAGATTTGATTTTATGCTTTTATTTCCCGTTAAAATTTAACTCAAAATAAATAAACTAGAAATGTCTGGGGACTAGCCTAGTACTATTAGTCCATTGACGGCACGCCACTGAATACAATCTTTAATATATTTAAATATGTAGTTATCATCCATGTTGTTTACAATCTGACAAGACTACATTTATATTTAGAGTGGGTTATTAGCTTGCATATTGGTTTCAGAAACCATGTTATATTGAATGTCCGAAAAAAATAATGAATACAGTATTTTAAAATTTGATTACATTTGTTTTAATGACAAACTTTGTGTAGTTGACATACGTCCAAACGATCACTTAGGTTACAGGCTTGTAGATAGTATCATTATATTAAAATTAAATTAAAATTTATTTATAAAATCAATTTTCCTTATTGTTTTGGAAAACTATTTTTTTAACGCTGGACTATTCAAACCTATAAACACTCGTCAAATTAACTTGAACTCATATTTTTCTAGAAAGTTGTTCTTATTTTTGAGCTTCCGTTAATACTTGTGTTTTGTTAAGTCGTATCTTGTATGTGAAAGGTTAATAAAACACCTTGCAGGGCTAATCCAGTGATGTTAAAGCAAATGCTCACCAGAAAAAAAATTCAGTAAAAATATAAGTCAGTTGAATGTTGAACATGATCAAAGTGGTGGAAAGAAGACGGCCATAATGCATTTCCAAAGATCTCTAATTTCTTAAATATCTAGGGATTCCTGCTATGCAATTCAGCAGTGAAGAGATATTCGCGTCAGCAGGAAATAATGTGAAGCTCGACGAGAATCTCTACTTCCAGAACATGTTCAATAACTTACCCTTCTACATAGCTTAAAAAGAATCGGTAGAACTAATCTACATATTGGCATTCACAAGTTCTCTCTAGTCAGTAATACAAAATTGAAACTGTATTTATTTTACTTTTATATTCTTATTTAAAAAATACTTAGGGGATCATGACAGAAAGTTCCTTGTATGTGTGAAATTGGTGCATTATAGACGTAGTTATCTTTTTTTATTTTAAATATAGCTTGGCTATGTCGCAATGTCTCAATAACCAATGAAACAAAATTAAAAAGTGGGTCTAAAGCCAAGTATATAGAGGAAGATTTGTATTCATATCAATAACAATTATTTATTTAACCATGGAGTAGCCTATTACAAAATTTTATAGTCACATCGCTACTACATAAAATGAAGTCTGCTGCATGTTTCCCATCTATACATCCAACATAATTTGGGGAGTTCAACTTATTCCAAAATCCTTCAGTTATAGACATAATGTCATCTCTTGGAAATGGGATATGTAAAGAGCATCCTAAATAGCCTCACATGTCTAGTGAACAATTCTTCCAATCATATCACCAGAAATTCTAAATGAATATCCCATTGTCTTGAACAAGGAGCGTGTTGCCAAGTACCTACAAAATGAATTTATTTTAGATTTTGCCGTTACATACTACTCAATATAAAAATACATTTTCTAAGTAAGGTTGGACAGAAATGGGCTTTTAAATGCAAGACGGAAACGAGGAATGAGTCAAAATAGCAGGATTGGAACAGAAAATTAAAGCCTTATTTTGTAATAAAATATTTTATTGGTAATTAATAATTAAAATAATGTGGTAAAACTTGTAAATGCTATAACATTACTAAACAAAATATAAAAAAATTTACAATTACATAATAAAAACATAATAGTCTATATTATAAATTTATATGTTTCTAAATATACATAATTTTTATAGTAATAATATAATATTTATATAACTCCTACCATATTATTTGTTTAATTATTAGTTCCCCTAAATATTTATATATTTTTAGCGGACTAGTAATTAAACTAAAAATATGGTAAGATTGTAAAAGCTATAACATTAAATGTAATATAAATAATAGAATACTATAGTCATATATGTTATAATAAATATGTAATTTTTTTCAGTGGAAGATGTAAAAAAGAAACGAAGAGGACTTCAAGACACTTTTCGAAAAGAATCCCAAAAAACCAAACAGCACAAATCTGAAGATGGAATGCTATTATTGGAGACAACAGACATTGCGTGTTCACATGAAACCGATCAGCAGCCATCTACATAAGAGCATGCCTAAAAATTAGAGATGGGCCACTCGAATCTTCGAATCCTCACAAGTATTCGAGGATTCGGTGTTTTACTGGATTCTATGATCGAATCATTCAACTCATCAACAAAGCATAATATTTTGAATTCAAAATTTACTTAGTTAGGCCTACTTGAAAAGCACAACTTAATCCTAAAAATTTATTTTATCAGAAAAAAGATAAGACCTTGAATAAAATCTTCTTAGAAAAATAATAATTGTTAGGCGTGGAAAATCTTATGTGCCTAGTACCCTACCCTCCCAGCTGTATGGGAAACTTGGACTCGACCCTTTCGGCACATGCTCACATCTAAAACTTTCAACTCACGAACAATCTTGTAAATATTTTAATGGACAAATAAAAACTCTTCAAAAACTGAAAATCAAAACTAGAATAACAAATAAACTCGAAATAAATAAAAAAAATTGCACCTTTTTTTAAAAACAGGAATAAGAACATATTACGCATGATACAAAGTCAGCGGTCATCACACACGATATAATGTCAGCCGCCATGACGTAAATTATGTTTACTCACCCGAGGGATGATTAAAATAAAGATAGTGTTAATTCTTACTACCGAACTGGTTTTAATTATCCACAACTATGCAAGGAACCCGAATTTATTACATACGATCCTTAAGTTAGACATTATGTTGGGTTTCATGAAAAATAAATACTGGTAACAGACAGCAATAAAACTGTTTATTTATACCTACCGGCTTACGTATCATATATCGATTGATTGTTTAAAATCGATTCAGGTAATCTGATCACTTAGCGCTCTCGAGTTTTAATAATCAAATAACAACTTGCTAATCCATTATTTGTTTTTAAATTGATTTTAGCTTTGAGTTTATTTATTTTTTTAAATAGTTTATTGAAGTAATTGTATAAATATTCAAACGTAGTCAAAATGGGAATGACATATTGTAGTCCAAAATATGTTCGTGTTTTAAATAGAATGTATTCTCAGAAATCGATATATCGCAAGGATGGCATATATTTGTTTTCTACGCGAAAAATAGATAATGGATATTGGCATTATTGAGTTCACTATTTCCAATATATATTTTATTAAGCATGTTGATTTAGTATTTATTAAAAATATCTGTATGTATTTTTATTTTTGCTATCTTAATACAATAAAATATTCTTTAATGATGATTAAAGTTGATCAAATGATAGCTAGGCCTAATCTGTTTATTTCATATGATTTTTAGAAACTTAACTCAATCTAACAACACTTTTAAAAATAGCTAAAATACACTCAAATTTTGATTGATTTTTAAACAATAATATTGTAACAAGATTAGTGTCTAACAGCGGGACCAGCGTGCTCTCATTGTTTACCCTGGCTGCGCTCCTTGTTCTCTATGTCTCCCTCCTTGTCTAGCAGGTAGGCAGCGACCTTCTCGCTTGACTGGGGGATTAGAGAGGGTGTGGTGGGAGGACGGAGACACGTCTGGAGGTGTCTTGATCCTTTTTACTCTAGAAATGGAGGATTCCAGACCCTTATCTGTCACCACCCCTAAATATACATGCTCAGCTGGTAGCCAGAGACTCAGTTCTTGGTTCGCGACTAATGAGTCCGGGAGTTCCCAGTGCGAGTGTGTGGACCAGAGTGACCAGCGAGCAGGTCAGCGCGTCCGCGGGTGGGTCAGCGAGCCCGGCGTTTGTGTATAGCGGGTCACCACAATGTATAGTGTGTGAGACAAGTGACATTTGTTGTTATTGTGGACACTGTGTTAATGAACATTTTTGTGACGGTTTTTAAATATTGGAATAGTTATTAGGTGTTTTATAGTTGTTAATTTGTTTATTCAATTTACTTACATCTCTGTGTGCTCTATTAGTTTATTAAGTTACAGACTTGATTAAGGCTCTTTTTATTTTACTTAAAAACTTGTTTAGTTATAATTATTTTAGATATACAGTTAACCAGTGTGTGTGTATGTAATTGGTAATTTTAATAATCAAAACCTTGAATATTCCGTGGGCATTTTCATTTGTGTTTGGTCAGCAGCATACCCCAATATCCCTAAAAGAACTCGTGGTTCACACGTTCACGTGTGAACAGCCTGTGACCCTCCCAGGTCACGTGCGCCCAACGTTACAATATGATTTTAGATTGTTTAATTTGGCTGGATTTTAAATTGTATTTTGAAAGCATGATTGAAATAAATCTTAATTCACAGTTTATGTCCAAAAATGTGTAATGTAGATCTATTTTTAAATCATTAAATTCTATAACAATTTGCTAGGATTCGGATTTGAGATTAGAAAAGAAAATGTAGATTCAAATTCGAGAAATAGTGGATTCGACCCATCTCTACTAAAAATAAAGAAACTCCTCAACGAGATACAACTAACATTTATAAGCGTAAAAAATTAGGAAAATAATTAGTGGATGACCAATTCCTTGAGATAGAGAAGACCAAGCTCAAAATATTTGCTGAAAGTGCTAAACTGAAGGAAGATAGTGAGTACCAGTTTTTAATCAGTCTCTTACCGTATCTAAAGAGCGTGCAGAATAACCGAAAACTGAGTTAGGAATAAACTGCAGCAAATATTCATTGGAGAAGAATAATTACCATTCAGGATGTTGCATTCAGAGGGAAGAGTTCCGATAGTATATGCTTCTCAGGGACCTCTAAGTCTATAGTCAAACTATTTGACTGAAGGATCAACATCCACACCACTACCATCTGCAGCATCCTTAACAACAATGAAACCTCTTCACATTTAAATACCCAATTGCAAAATCAACCTCTACGACAGTATTTTTCATTTTTTAATGATGTTACAATGTAATTATTGTGTTATTACGAATAAAATTAAATAAAGTGTATTATTGCAGCTATTGTATAACTTACCTTAGAGTCACACTAAGACGTTCTTCTGGTGGAATGATTTTATGAAAATTTAATTATTGACAGGCTTATGGCATTTAAAATATATTCAAAAGTATTTTGATTCATTTGATAGTAATCGAAAAACTTTTTATCTTCTCTTAAATCATCAAATAAATTATTGAATTCTCCAAATGTATTCCTTTTCGCTAATATATGATTAGTCCAACAATTTCTTTTATTTTGATACACTCGCCTACTAACTAAATACACATTTTCCAAAATAATGATATTTTTCATTTTACAATTGTTTCCTGAAATGAAATCGTGGGTGACTGATTCACATATAATACATTCGTTTTCAGTAGACAATACCACATATGTGAAATCTGACGAATTTATTCTGACAAAAACTCAGCCACTGGACGACTAGCCTAATAGTAGATTAATCTTACCAAGTTTCATGTATGTAAGAAGTTGTCAGTATTTTTTAAATACAGTTTGATAAAGTCACAATGTTCTCAATAACCAATGAAACAAAATTAAAAAGTTGGCCTATGTTGGACTAATTTTACATTTTAGTTTTTTAAATGTGTGAAATTGTTTCAGTGTGAAAGTAGTTATCGGTAATTTTTTTTAATGCTTTTTAATGTGTCCTAATAAAACATGACTCAAAAAAAAATTTTTTTTACTAATTCAGGCTCTACACACAATATGTTGTTTTTGATGAAAGGGTAAAGTGAATATATAACATTATGTTGGCAATAAGCTAAAAATATTAGTGCCAAGAAATAATAAATGTAGGTCCAACATTAAGTTTGATGTTAGATAATATAGTCCCATCCAACTTTATAGCTTTACTAGGCCTTACCCTCTTCCTTGTCGTTACCATCACTTCACACTTTGCCATGATACATTCCATTACACATTCTTTCACTTCCTCGTTCCATTCTTGTAATTGTTCCTGCACTTCCTTTTTATTCTCCCCCCTCCCCCCCCCCGCCACCCCCCATAAAAAAGTCATCAGCAATCATCATGGCTTTCATTTTCTCTTCGCTGAGTTTTCCTACCACTTTGTTCGTGATCATTGCCATTACAGATAATAATGTGTTAGTAATGCTTCACTCCATTTTTTATTTGGAACCACTCCTACCTTCCCCTCTCAGACTTAACAGGTGCTCCAATACCAATAGACCTAGAGAGCTTATATCATACTATAATATAAAAATAAAATATTGTTTGTCGGTTGCTCAAATACACCCAAACTAATGTATATTTTTAGGTGACATGAAAAATTAAAAATTGTCTGAAATGTAGTGAGGCTATTCTGAATACCCCCATAATCTTTAAATGTTTTTAGAACTGGGAGATCTAAAAATTTCCAAAGCTTGTTTAAAAACTACTATGTTAGAAGATTACAATTTTTCGTGCAAATATTGAAGTCACCCCAAAAAAAAAAAATCAAAATAAAGGATGGGAAAAGAGGTTCGCCTAAAATTCTCATATGGTAGAGAATCAAAATATTTAGATATATGTGCAGGGACAACCTTATAATTTCAAAACAGTGGTCGGTTGAATTAGGAACGGGTTAGATAAGGGGGAGATGGAGATTTCTAAAATTTGAAAAATAATACTTTTTGGTGTGGTAGAAAATTAAAACTTGACAGTAAATTGGGGTACAGTAGATGACTAGAGAAGTAGTTGAGTGATTAAATTTAATAATTAAGATTTGGATAGTGGAGAAGCAGGATTTAGTGGAAAACTGAAATATTAGCAATAATGTACCCCCTAGATAATCATAATATAATAAAATTTGAAAATGGGATCCAATAATTAGGGGGCTACAATTGCCAGTTTAAATTCCCTAGCTTCTCAAGCAATCAAATTATTACACACCAGAGAGATAAAAATATTAATCACTAGTTGACAGATGCGAATGAAATATTATTCTAGAAGCTATCAGAGAAGGATATTGTGTATATTTATTGTGCGAGCTGGGCAGTTATTCTCATCAATGTAAGATAAGAGAGCTTTCTACATTAGTTTGAACTTGGTGCCATAATCTTTAAAGGAATTGTGAAGTATAGCATGTTTGGACAGATGATAGCTCAGGTGAAAAAGCATTTACATGTAAAATCAAAGGTCCAGGGTTAAGATCCCAAATCAGAATGAGAGGTACATTTTGTCAGTAATCTTTAGAGTTAGGTGCCTACAGTTAATTTGTTTCCTTTCCCTGTGGGGGGTCACTAAGCTGACTTACACAGGTATAATTATTGACAGGAAGAAGAAACAAATAAGCTTCTGGTACCTTCTTTACAATTTGAATTTGGTAGATTCCCATTGGTGTAAATTCAAACAAGGTGAAGGATAGGGATATAATGACTGCTAAGACGCGATCCAAATGAAATAAGGGTTTGTTTAGAGTAAAATGGTCTCACTTGTTTGAAATGTAACCAGACTCTGGTGCAAAATGTAGATGCTTCGTTTTAAGATGTAGGGCATGTCCGTGTCCAATTTAGTAGTATTCATTTCCTGTCTGATATAATAAGATAATTTATTAGAAGTGATAAAATGATATATTATATTAGAAAATAAATTCAATGCAATGGAAGATTTACCCTATGCGATTAATTATTCGCCAGACATTGAGAGTATTAAAAAATGAGCATAAGGACACCAAGTAGTTTCCTAAAGTTGTTTTCAATAATATTCATCCGAGAGGAAAGATATTACTAGACTATTAAATTACTAGCACAAAAGTGAGTACACATAAACTTAAAAATCTTTCTATTACTTTTCAACAAAAATTTAATGAAACATTAAAAATACATATTCACAATAAATAATTATTTCCAGAATTTACTAAACAATTCACTGGGAACAGTAGATTTGTTACTACAATGCTTTAGTTAGTAAACTGAGATCTTCTAATATTGCTCAATATATCTAATCATTTAGGATATAAATCTGGCTGCCTCAGTCGTGACTCTCTGTTCTTATTTTGGGTGTGATCTTTCAACAGCTGCATGATCTCATTGTCAAATTCTACTGGGGTGGGTTTGACACCTGTGGCCCAATAGAAAATATCCCAATCATTGGAGGGCAAATTGATTAGCCGATCATATTGTTGCATCTGGGGTTCTGACATACTATCAAGATGCTTTGCTGCAAATGTACTCAGTATTAACCCATTTTCCAACATTCCTCTCTTGCGTGATTGGTACAGAAGCCTGCAAATAAAATCAATATTATAAGATTAGTTATTAAAAATGTCAAAGGTTCTTGTTAAGTTAAAGGGAGGATCTTGTTTTTTAAGAACTCGAATCACTAAACAAAAAAAATCTTTATTATGCTCAAAGCTCTGAAAAATAATAACTTTAGGATATATCATTTGGATTTTCAATGCAAAATAAATAAGATTAATTGAATGATACCTAAATTGGTACAGATAATAAATCACATTTAAGGTACCATTATTTTACCTATTCCATTCTTTTAATATAAATTCGCCTCTTTCAAAAAAAAAAATATATATATATATATGTGTTTTTTGCCTATAAAACGGTCCAACACAAAATTATATTTGAAAAAAAAAATCTTGTTTTTATTTATTTTAGAAGCTAAATTTATAAAGAAAAAAAATAAAGGTCTGAAATTAGGCCTACATGTGAGTGTTTTCAAATAATTGGTCAATTTTAACCAAACTTGCATAAATATCTTTGTTGTACAGTACAAGTTTTATGTTCAAAATTTAACGTGAACATTTTACTAAACCTATCAATAGTGGTAAACAATTTTTAAGACTATAACAGTAAAAAACTTAATACCATAGTTTTTTTTAGATAAAGTTAAAGGTGTTCGAAGTTAATTCTCTTTAAAAATAAATAGTACATTTCTTTTATGACAGACAAATATATACTGATACAAATAATTATAATACTTCAAACCATTGCTTTCTATAAATGAATCAAATTTATTACTATATGACCATTTTTGAACGGCATGGTTTTGTACTTGTTGCTTCAAGTCCCCGTAGCATCAAGTTTACTGTATATACAGGTGTCCCCCATGAGACTCCAACATTTTAAGCACATACAGTTTGAAGGGAAATATTTACAGAACCATTAATAATATGAAAATGATAATAAAACTCACATTTCTGTTAGTTTCAATTTTGTTTAGTGTGCCTCCACATGAGCATCTTTGGTGATACGAAGAATGTCTAGTCTTTAGTCAATTTCATGCCATGTATTGTGCAGAATGTCTACTGTGACAGAGGTGGAGCTTATGGAATCTCTTATGCATAGTCTAAAACCCATTATGCTGCTAGCTTTTGTAGATTACACGTCTTTGTCTTTGAAAACCCCATAAAAATAAATCTAACAGGTAATGTTGGAGGAATGCGGAGACCAGGGAATGGGACCATTACAACCTATCTAACGGTTGGGGAATATGTTTTTCAGGAAATCTCAGACATCATAGTTTCAATAGGGTGGGGCACTATCCTGCTGAAAAATTCAGGTTGGCTGCGTGGTTGTTACCTGTGGTACGGCAAAGATCTAACACATTTCCAGGTATATTATGCCAGTGATTGTGTTTGCAGCAAAGAACAACAGCCCAACAATCAGATTGTGCATGAGACCATACCGCACACTAACTTTTGAAATATCACACGCTTGTTCTTCGACTACATGCAAAATTTTCGACCTCAAGTTTGGCACATTGTGTCGATTCACTTTCCTCGAAATGTAAAAGGTTGCCTCATCTGGAAACATTATGTGCGATAAAAGGTTATCATCATCATCATCATCATCATCATCATCATCATCATCATCATCATCATCATCATCATCATCATCATCATCATCATCGATAGGATCAAGCATAGCAATTGCAAATAATTGCCATTTTGGCAAGTCATCAGGTTTGATTTCCTACCAAATCTGTACCTTATAGGGGTGAAGAACTTTATGAAGTGTCGATAGTTTCATTCCAAGTTCTTTGGTTCCTTGTTTGACTGACTTTAGGGGTCATCACTTCTTGATTGATAGTCTTGAATGTTGGAGGGATTTTATTAAAGACAAGCCAGAATTTTCTTCATACTTGAGTGATTTTGTTTCTGCATACCATCACACAACATGTGCTCGCTTGCCTGGAGTCACCGTTTAGAAAAAATAATGACCACAGAGCACCTGCGGCTCTGACACACACTACAACATTTTCATGTGAACTTTGTGGGAGTCTGTTTCCTTTACCCTCAAAAATTACAGTTGTACAATCTTGAATGAAAAATTATAGATTTTCAAAATGTTGGAGTTTCATGGTGGACATTATACATTATACATAATATTATATGCATATTAAACTTGAGAAACAAACAAAAACCACAACAAATATTTAAACCATATAATATCTAAACACAGTACAAATTAAAAAGCTAGTATTACTCTGTAGCACAATAAATAACACTTTTTCAGAATCAATGCACATAAAAGGCTTAGCAATATTTTTGTTGGAATTTTTTTTCCCAGTTAGTTTCTACCAAATAATAAAACTTATAACATCAACATGGTACCTATGAGAAAGGAAAATATGTTTAAAATTAATTATACTAATACCTATATTTTATAAGAAATTGTCAAAACACACTCATTCAGTAGAATGCCTGCCATCTACACTAAGGATCAGTATAAGTCAGTACCTGCCTGAAATTAAAGATGGGTCACTGTTCTTTTTAATCATCTCGTCTTACTACCTGTTTGGGTTATACACTTTTGAACGAATTACTCTAATGGTTTTAGAGATTGGGAAGGTTATATTATTAGGAAGTGTACCCACATTTGCATGGCAGGAGTGGAAAACCAGTTTGTCAAAATCAATCTCAGTACACCTGATCGAGATTCGAACCTTGATCTTCCAGTCATAGGTAGTTTAACTTACTTCAAGAATAGCTTGTTTAGACCATGCTGCCATCAAAGTGGATATACCCTGTTTAATTGGATCTGTCCCTTTCAATAAAATATACATTATAGCCATATATGGTTATCTTGTTTAAACTAAAATTAAGTTGATAATAAAGCTGATGATAACATTAAAAACACCAAATACATCAAAAGATTTATAATTATAACATTTCTACAAAGTGTGTTTCAAATTTTTAAAGCAGATACTTTATACGATTTTATTTAATTAACACCCCGACTTACTACCCATTAGGGTTATACACTTAAGTACTAATTACGCTAATGGATTTGGAATTGGTAAGGTTGAATTTAGAGGAAGTGAACCCACACTTGAGTGGAGAGAGTGTGAAATATTATAGCTTTAGCATTTTAGAAAACATTCTAAAAATTATCTATGTACAATACAAAGATTTGAAAATTATGTACTAGTAAATTTTTAATGCAATAAAAATGGAAAAAACAGTGTTGAATGCATTTACAATTTATAATTTTTTTTTTCGATTTACTATCATCGAGATATTTTAAATGCTGAGAATTTATTTAAAAAATAAAAAATTAATGTTGTTGAATAAGTACATTTTATTAAACAAAATATTGAATGTAGGCCTACAAAACACTTGAAAAGCATTGGAAAATTTAAAAAATTTAAATTTGAATGTTACATAAAAATGATCATAAATTACCATTTAATTTTAATTTAATAATCATTTAAAAGAATTTTTAATTTGGAAAAATATGATACATTTTAATAATAAAATAGTATTACCTTATTTGGACAATTTAAACAAATCAAAGTGTAGTATTAAGGCATGTCATTGACAATAAACATGGCACAAGAAATGTTACACCTAAAGTAAAATATCATGAATCATATGTTTTTATTACATTAAAAATTTACTAGGACATCATTTTCAAGTCTTATTATCTTTGTATTATAGATTTAGACCTGGTGTACGATTTTAATTCAGCAACATACCGTGCCCTTTTCATGTTTAAAGGTTCATCAATCTTCGCTTTGTATGGAGGGATTTGAGGTGTCATAGTATTTTCTGGTGGAACATCTTGCATCATATACTTTGAAGCGCTTCTAGAAAATAGTCGTATTCCACTACGTACTGTGGATACCTATTTAAAGTAAAACACACTAGTTATTTTCACCACGTCTTAGTACCTGCTTCAGTTGCATACATACAATTAATTACTATAATGGGACATATAAGGAGATTAGAATGCTAATAGGAAATAGACCCGCATTTATTTGAAGCGATAATAAGAACACATTTAAATAATAATAATAATAATATTCAGCACCACATCTTACTACCCATTCGGGTTATACGCTTTAAGTACTAATTACTCTAATGGATTAGGAATTGGGGAGGTTTAATTAGAGGAAGTGAACCCGCATTTGTGTGGAGGGAGGATGGAAAACCATTTAGGTAAAACCACCCCCAGTTCACCCGACCGAGATTCGAACCTCGATCTCCCCGTCCTCAGCATTCGAGCTTCAACACGACAAGCGCATTAGTCAACTACGCCACCGAGGCGGGTAACACATTTAAAGTAAACCCCTTTGGTTCATTAGACTGGCATTCAAACCCTGATCTCCCCGTCACTTGCAATCCATTCTAGCACAAGTGGTGTATTCAGCTATGCAACCATCGATGTGGGTTATGTTTTCTAATTAAAGAATTAAGTTATAATAGAAGAAGAGCTTGATTTAAAAAAATGTTTTGTGTGTTTTTCTTTAGTTTTACCAAAGTGGCTACCCATAATCCATCACTTCACTAATGCTGTTTCAGATGCACATAAATATGTTGTAATCTCTAAAATCCAAATAAAATTTGTATACAAATTTTTTCAACAATAATACAACAAAATTATACATTTTCTTAATTTATTGGAATTAGGATTTTGTAAGCGAAGAATCATACAAAATTCATAGGTCTTTAAAAGGAAAAGTGTTTTATGCAAGCTGTATATTCGCTGTCGACTTTTACAAGTGATATGTGACCATAAAACAGATCTACAATAACATTTTGTGATATTCGATCAGTTTGTAACTGAGCTGGAGTCAATGGGATCAACTTGAAGAAGAAGACAAAATATTTAATTTGCTGCTAACATTACCACCCGGGTATGACAATGTAATTACCGGCTTGAAACTTCCAATGAAAACCTAACTGTAGCCCCTAAATTTCATGGAAAGTAAGGTAGTTTGTTGGTCAAAAAACAACAAAAATCTAGGACAATGAAATTGTTAATATTTGTTCAATGTAAACTAAGAAAAATGGGGCTATTTGTGTGGAAAAGATGATCATTTTAGTGTTGATTGCTCAAAATTATTGGCAAAACCAGAGAGGTTCTATAAGTAGAAGAGGATGATGGAATTATCAAGGAAGAAGATTGTCAGCAACAAAGAAAGACAGTGCAACAAATTTTAGTTTTATTGTTGATTCCTGTGCCACAAACAATCTGGTCAAATAAAAAATAAAAGAATTTATGACCAATACAGCAAGGAGATAATCCATCCAGTCAGAATAAAAATTGTAGATGGGAAGATAACAGTAACAAAAAATGGGTGAGGGGGGTGAGGGTAGGAACATTAAAATATCACAAAAGCTCAGAAACATTGATAAGGATAGCACTGATAGTAGATAACCTTGCATACAACCTCTTGTCAGTTCAAAAAATAAATAAAGTAGAATTTAAAGTGATTTTTATAAATATCTGTGTGGAAATAATTTATAATAATACAAAATGAGTTTGTAAAAAAGTAAATAATCTTTTTGTTGCAAAGTTTCAGTTAGCTTTGTTATTCAGAGGCTGGATCAAGCTTAGTCGAGAAACATGATGATACTTTGTATCATCTACACTTAGGTGGTTCATAGCTACTGAATTAACCATATGGCGACAAGATAATAGATTCATGTCATAAGGGTAAAACCACAAGACTTGCTTTCGAAAAATGGACCACGTCCAGCTCGCATAATTGGAGAGGTTACACACACTGTGACATCTGGGGCCCTAAAACCGAATCAACCTTGTCAGGTGAAATATATTATTTATCTGCCATGAAGATGATTTTTCTTTTGTCTATTTAACTAAACAAAGGAGCAAAGTAGAATTAAATATGAAATGTGAAGGCCGAGAGAAAACAAGCCTTTCTGGTCAAAATTTATAGAGAATTAGAAAAAAAAAACTGTAACAAAATGGTATAAACAATAATTTACTGCTGGCTATGCCAAATAGAATTTTATCAGATAAAGTCTGTACAATGTTTTTAGAAAAAAGTCTTCCTAAAAGCCTTTGGGGAGAAGCTATATGTTCTGCAGTGTAACAACTTAATTGATCACCATTTAGAGCTATTGAAGGTAAAATAATAGCTGATATATATTTTTAAGACAAGATTTGTCAAAATTCTGTTTTTTGATGCAAAGCCTGGCACCTAAACAAAAGGAAAAGTGGAGCCAAGGGGTAGCAAAGTTTGAATGTTTATTTATTGTGGCACAGACAATAGGCTTTGGGATTCAGAAATATACAAGATTATTATTTCAAGAGACACCAGATTTGCCGAAAGTTTATTATGTGTAACTGAAAGCTATATATTGGCCTAATTTAACAAAATTAAATTCCAATCTAAGAGGACATTAGAAAAATGTGACCAAATGTCCCAGAAAATATGCACGAAGATGCTCATGAAGAATACGGATCGTCATGGACTGAAAGAAAGTGTTGAGTGTAAAAGCCTTATCTTAAAGACTTCAAGGCTTATTCAGCATATTGTCTTGAAAGTGATGAAGATCCAAAAACAAACAAAAAAGAAATCGAATTGGGTTCTTAGGTGATAAGGGCCATAGAAAACTAGGTAAAAGCACTTTTACTATTGTGGATATTCCTGCGAATGCCTTATACACTAAATGGGTGTTCAGAAATTAGCAAGATGGTGTCACAAAAGCATTACTTTTTGTAAAAGGGTTTAAAAAAGACTCATATATGCATATTTCTACACTCCAGTGCCAAAAATGCCAACTATATTAAAATGCTTTAGTGTCTTGCACTACTAAATGGCCCTAAAATTAAACAACTTGATGTATGCACACACCATTTTAAATGGAAACTTGAAGACCATTGTAGCCTATACAATGGAACATTGTTTATCCGGCCCCGATTGATTAGGATTTTTGGTTTATCCAAACTGAAATTTTGCATTGAGTGATGGCTTATGTGGTACGCCAGTCAGAAACAATGCTGGTCAAACTTATGGCGATGAAACATCTGCTTGAACACGTCACTCATAAAAACCATTCAAAATTGGTACAAGAAAAATTTGCTAATTATTTTATAAGGTAATAGAGGTTGTAAGCTATTTTAAATTTTTTTATAATTAGTTAATTGTGAAAATAAGTGGTGAATTGTAGTAATATATAATGTTTTAATGTAATTTATTTTCCTTGTAATTTCTGGATTATTTGGATTCTTATTAATCAGGGTGACACCTGGTCCCAGTTAGGCTTTATAAACGAGATTTCACTATATATTATATTTCCAAAGGGTGTTCCAGAAATTGAAAACAAGGTGCTAAAGTTAAACAAAGTTCTTTATGGACTTCGAGAGACATGTATTGTATGGGATTACTGCTTTAGTGATTTTATTCAAAAACAAGGTCTACACTTTTCGAAAAATTACACCTTTACCTTGAGGATGAAGTCATAATGCTCATTTGGAGTGACAATATTTTTATAATGGGAAACAAGGCAATGGGTGAGCAGTTAATATAACAGATTAAACAAGAATACAACATCAAGGATCTAGGTAGAGTGCCAACATTTCTCGGAACAGAGATTGTGTGTGAAAGTTTTATTCAGTGAATAAGTCAGTAGAAATTCAAAATGGCAGAACGTAAAGCTACAAACACTGATGGAGGTGAATTTATAATATTCATCAGGGGATGTAATTACAATTCCTTAGCGAGCGATTATAGGAAGTTTGAACTATCTTGCCAAAATGAGACCTTAGAACTAGGCCTATAGCTTATTACTACTTCCTACCTACAGTAGCCCCAAGGCTTCTTTGGTGCTGAATGACAGTGCACAGCTGACTTCTGACAGTCGACATTTAGGTATATACCTAAAATTTGACTGTCAGAAGTGACAGCTGCTAAATACATGTTTTTGCAGATCATATGGTTCGGCGTAGGGATACATAATTTGGTCCGGTAACTTTTCAAAGCCATCAGCTGTCAGTCAGCACCCAAGAAGCCATGGGGCTACTGTAGAAAGATGTTTAGGTAAGTCTCACGTGAAGTTCTGCAAATTACATAGTGAAATACATAAAAGTAACGAGACACTTGAACTTGACATTCAGCAAGAACACAGGAAAGGAGGATAATGAAGCTCATGCTGATGCCTGAGGTGCCAAGAAATAAAATACTATAGTAATCTCTTCAGAATAGATTAAGTACTACTGCCTTTCAAGAAAAAAATATCTTTCTGCGAGGCCTGATTGGAGACATTATCGGACGCTCTCCAAATGCCTACTTTATGATGGACAATCAGAGTGCATAAGTGATGACCCAATCTCAAAAAAAAAAATACTAGAAGATCAAAACATATTGCTATCAAAGCTCATGTACCAGAAACACAATTACAAAAGAAATTAAAAAAAAAATGTTATGTAACTTCAAAATGTTGTGAATGTTTTCACAAAAAAAACTGTTTTTTTGAAAAATTGCATATACCATACTCGAGAGATTACCTTTATTTAAAATAATTTAAAATTTTCACACAAATATTTTTATACAACTTCAAATCTCAAAATGTAAATTTAATTTGTACTTGGAATTGAAGGGGGGTGTTGAGCGATATAGTTGTAATTTCTATTATTGTAGGCTATTCATAATACTAATAGACTCCACTGTTAGCATTCATCAAATAAATATATATTTTTGTAGTGACTTTTAGACTAACTACAGGAACATAAACTAAAATGTTTGTGTGATAACCTAATAAGACTATTAGCCTATTTGCTTTTAAGATATAACTCAAAAAACAATTTACCTTTTGACGGGATACATACATTATGATACTTTTATTATAAAAATGAAATGAAAATTCCAAATAAATTCGGTACTTTTGTATGTTTTAAAATAGCACTTTCTAAATTATTGTTATGAACGATTTGCTCAGACAGAGATAGGAGATCATGGTTCTATTCGCGTCTCCTTTTGAGAACAATGCTATACCTATTACGAGTACAATTGTGCGTAAGTTGGGTTCAGATGGAACAAACAGATGTTCTCTATGAGGCGACGCGAACAACTTTTTTACTCATTTCAGTTCTATGTTTTAAGATGGTGGAAGCAAATTTTGTTCTTGATAAACCAAGTATTAATGACGATTACGTCGCTATTCAGTCTACTTAAAGCATCAGTTTCTAGTTTATACTGACATGAGCTAAAATGCTTCAAAATGGTTAAACAATAGCTGGGAGTTGGCCTATATTTTTTTAAATATTTAACTTTGAAAAGTGACCCTTCACCCACCACTTGTGTAATATTATGTATGTTTGTATGTGTAGACAGAGTAGCTATTAGTTAATGCAACCACTGATGTGGACTATTTTAATCGTCCGCGACTATTTTAAATCTTATTTTTAGGAAATGATAGTTTTTATTAATATTTAACTTGCAAATGAAGTCTACATTTTGCGTTAGGTGCCCTAGTTTTTTTTATAACTTTCAATACACTAATTTTTGCGACCACAAATATACTATCTGGTAAAAAAAGGTTATGTTTGAAAATACAAGTTTAAAAAGGGTTGTGAAAAAAGTTTATAACCAAGTGGCTCTAAAATTTTCATTGGCTTCGATTCTTTAAGGGAGATGAAAAAGACCAGGTGTAGGTGAAAAGATAATATCTCCACTGAAAATAATTTAAGGTAGATTGGGTGTCAGGTGTAAGTACCTACGCCTAATTACTTACTGATGTAAATGAATTATTCCATACCGTCTGTAATAAAAGTGACCTAATGGGATATTTCTTTCACGAACACATTAATTTCACTGTTTGCTATAATGTGTGCAAACATTTTCTTCAAGTCAATTTTGTTAAATCTTCCAAATCTGTTACAGTCAGTACGACTCGAGAGATGAAACTGAAAAAGCATCTTTTTCCTGTCACGGCTACAGCTGCAATGAAGACGTTAACAGACTGAGAGTGAACCTACTCCCCCGAGTCAAGCGCAAAAAAGCAAGAAATTACAGACAGAACTGCTTGTTGCAGGCGACGCAAACAGAACTCTTATTACTCTCTAGTGTTTAGACAGAGAGCAGACGTAAGTCTTCCACAACCATCAGTGTGATCTGTGGTTGAAAATATAGCAAACGATTTATTTTATATCAGTGCTACAAACATTCAAATATAATATATTTTATATACTATAAAAATTATTTTGTTTGGATATAATTTTTACTATTTGGTATATGAGTGAATAAATAATTTAAAACCAAGTATTCTGATTATTTCATATTAAACTCACTATACAAGTTTATATTATGTAGTGCTAAAAAGTTTGCTAGTATTAAAACAATTGATATATTTCTAAACTATCTTTTTCAAAAAATGGCTGCTGTTGTTAGAGTTAGGTTAGGACAATACACAAGAAAATGTGTACATTCTATTCTATTACAATTGCATCCATTCAAAACAAAGCAAAGAGTATGTTTCCACAACTCGGGATTTCTTTATGGTAAGTTTTGTTTTTATTGTCGAGGTTGTATATAAAAATCTAAACAAGGTATTCGCCTATACAGATAACATATTGTTGATGTAATAAGAAACCTATTATATTATGTGCTGATATCTAATAGCTTAATATAATATATTTGAAACTAAACATTGTGGGGAAGAGGACATTAATGATTCTTTTAGAGAAAATATTTCCTTCCATAAAAAATTTACCTATTTATTCCATAAGACAAAAAATGTTACTCATTAAAATATTTTGATTGATTAGTCAAATAATTAATTATAAAGTCTCAATAAGAATATACACATGGCAACTTTGCTTGGAAATAACTAGTCTCTAAATAAATTAATCCTTCCAAAATTGAATTTTAATTTTTATGGACTTTGAAGGTTAAATTAAGCTTGGTTGATTAGCACTTAGTTATTAGGTTAAGCTTGATTGATTTTAATAATTATAAACACTTAAAATATTATTTTAATCTTACCCCTTTATTCCCTTTATGAAACGCAGATTGTAGATCTTTAAGTGAATTAACATTAGTCAAACTCTTAAACATAGTTTTATTTAACTCTCTTACCACTCAACTAAATAGCTATGCAAAAAAGAAAGTGGGTTGATATGGCTACAGAATTGCCAGCTTAAAAAAACTTTACTACACTAAATCTCCTATCCAGGACGTTGCACCAATATATTTTGGGGGAGGGGGGGGGGGG
>CABFOW010002110.1:0-21874 GCA_902141385.1 Timema californicum | reverse complement strand
GGGGTGTTAATCTGTTTCTACCTGCATCGTGAATAGTACCTGTCAAGGTCAAAGAAAGAGAGCTGCTGACAAAATCTGAGGGGTGAGTTGAAAGGCGTGTATGGTGGGGGTAGGTATTCGATCGTAGAGATCCTAGCAGGACATCGCTGAACTATTTTATACAATTTTCTATCATTAATTACGATAATTCCATAAGATTTATCAATTGGAAAAAAATACGTACCTTTATTTTAGCTTAAGCACTGTGTTTGTATAGGAAGAAATTTGATCCTACTCACAAGGGAAAAAGGGCCAACTTTGAATCAATTTACTAAATTAATTACTAAGATATATTCAAATATCTTCCAATACAAACATAGAACTTTATTTGATTTACAAGATAAAAAATACCCCACACTTCTGCGATGTTTCATAATCCCAGAAACTGTGCCAGAAATAGGCAATATTTTTGCGCTTTATTCAGCCCTTCCATCCCACCTTAAGCATTTCGAAATTTGAAAAATGTCCATGTAGCAAAGGAGAGTACAAGAAGGGCAATGTTGAGAACATGGAGGGAGGGGGTGGCAGGAGGAGGCTCCCAATTATTTTAACTTGGGGTGATGATCAAGCCTTGAACCCAGAATTTAGGCAAATGTATTTTTTAATTTGTTTATTTGCAGGGCTGTAGCCAGCCAATAATTTCAGTAGGGTTGGTGGACACATCCCCCAATTGCTGGAAGCTAGAAATAATTATAATTGATAAACAATTCTAGAAGCTATCTGAAGTGTTTTATATGGAAGCATAACACTATAACTGCTGAAGGCTAGGAAAATTCTATATATTAAACACCTCTAAAAGCTCTGAAGTGTTTTTATAGCAACATAAATATTGGATAAAAACAATCTTTTATGTGTTGATAATAAGAAAATCAAACAGGCTCAACCTAACCTTCTGAAAAAATTGATCAACCAATCTAAACAAAACCTTCAAAGTCTATTAAAATTCAATTAAAATACAAATTTGGATGAATTAATACACTTAGAGAAATACTATTTCCATGAAAAATTGTCATGTGTATATTCTCATAGGACTAGAGACATTTTGATTAATTAATAGTTATTTAACCAACCGATTAATATATTTTTTTGTCTTATAGAATAAATAACACTGCAAAGTAAGATTTTGTTGGTAAAAACTTATTATCTCAAAAGGATCCATAGACTTTCTCTACCGACATTGTGTGAAGTGTATTTTTTGGGTATTGATCCATAAATTATTATTCCTTACCTAGTGTAATATGTTCAAAGGGGACTCGATTCACATTTATAGCCCACAGGTTCTAATAATATTACTTTAGTCACTGCTAGTTTGGGAAAGGGCCTAATATGTTTGAAGGCCTATTTGCGATTATATTGTGGCAGGTTCTAGATTCACATGATTCTCACAACAAACAACTCTACTAGGCCTACTGTATGTTAGTCAATCGATGGTGAGCTAGAAACATTTTGGAGATTGTACTATCATCCATCCTATTTGTATTTTCTTTAATCAACCAAACCCGCCTCGGTGGCGTGGTTGGTAACGCACTAGTTGTGTTGAGCTCGATTGCTGAGGACGGGGAGATCGAGGTTTGAATCTCGGTCGGGTGAACTGGGCGTGGTTTTTCCTAAATGGTTTTCCACTCTCCCTCCACGCAAATGCGGGTTCACTTCCTCTAACTCAACCTTCCTAATTCCTAATCCATTAGCGTAATTAGTACTTAAAAGCGTATAACCCGAACGGGTAGTAAGACGCGGTGCTAAATAATAATAATAATTATTATTATTATTTAATCAACAAATGATTGATACTAACCAAACATTTTTGCAAACACATAAACACAAGATAATCAAATAAAATTTAAAAAAAAACTTTAAAATAATAAAGAGACTCTTCCACCTAGGTGACATTTTAACTATATTGATTGATAAGCTTTGAAAGCTGGAATTAGATACTTATCATATGTGTCCATCCACTTAAAGCATAATACTATTATAATAACTAAATGTATTGCTAGGCCTACATGTACTCTCTAAAAAACTCCTTTTATTAATGACTTTGTTCTAAAACATGTTGCACTACTTAATTTAAAATGCAAGTAAATCTATGGTTTTCACATTTGCATAAACCATCTGTGATGGCTGCACATTTCCACTAAATTAAATAAAAGAACCAGTCAAAAAGATCATGTATCTACTGCACATTGATGACGTCATGGAAATACAAGATAGTTTTTATATCCTAAATATATGTAAAACTAATAATGAACCACACTTACCCTAGAATGTCTGTATGCTGTACGAGCCAATAGGCTCTTTGTATAAACAAAACAATGACAATACAAAAAAATATTAAATTCCATGGCGTGAGCCCTCAAGCGAGCTATACTGTTGGAGTGGCCATCGTTGATAGTGATGATAGTGCCAACATTTGGAGATATATGGTGTCATGTGGTCAGAAATATGAACCCTCCGGCCGTTAAATCTCAGCTTTCTAGACTGAAGCTGCCACTTTATTCAAATAGCTTCTCATTCATCCTTTTGAGGCTGAGTTTGACCACGTTTGAAAACCACTGCTTCACAGAAATATTCTGAAAGCACCGGATATCAACTCAGGGACCTTTGACCAGGTATAAAAGGAGTTAACTTTAGCAAATAGATCAGACCAATTCATGTATCTGATATCTATAGTAAAAACACTTATAAATAACAACTTATCCAACAATTGCAACATGCGTACATACCTAATCACACTGTTCCCTTAAATGGACTAGGCAAAAAACTGTGCATGTAGCTCAAAATATCATCTCCATACTTAATCCATCTTCACTTACTTTCTTCACACCTCTCTATCCTTGCATACTTCCTTTTCTTTAACAACATCCATACATTGATTCATACATGCTCTTTTATTATTAAAACTCTTGATAGCTTATTTTGCTTTACATTCACCTACAACATTTAACGACATCTTACATGGCCTACACCTTTCTTTTGAGTCACACACTATACCCTCATATATTTGCTTTGTCACTTGATCCACACTCTTCCTCTCAACATATCCTAACAAACTTAAGATACTTCTTTCACCTAGACCAATACAAATATGTTTATAAATATAAAACTACAAAAAAAGTATCAAGTTGATGCACCACATTAAAATATTACTAGGCCTACTATTATTGTATAGTAATGCATAGACACCAAAGTAGCCATTAGCATCAGTGATATAAAATTATTATCCTCGAAGCTCTCATAAGCTAGACAATTTTAAGCCTAAAGACTTTATAACGATACAAATAAACCTAAGAAAGAAATCAAAGATAATCTAATTTAAGGAATAATGTGAGAAATAAAACTAAATGAATGAAAATATGAAACACAGGGTGAATGGATAAAAGCCACGCTTAAATCACTTATTAGCCCCCCTCACCCTCCACCCCTCCTCTTTTTTCTCCGAAACTTATCCCAGCTCACAATATATTGGGTGATACTTTCATCAACCACAATGACAGGAAGCTCCTAACAGGTGATCTTTGTTATAAAGAATCAGGGATCTGTATTAGACAATAATGCTCAAGACTTACAGTATGTGTACACTACAAACATTCAGAAATCTCACGTTCTTTAAAAAGGGTTGTGTTATTTTAAAATTTAGCTCGTGCCCTGTTGGAGGTAAACTATATCAATGCCCTTTTATGATTAAAAACCTTACATTTTAAGTCTTATAATTTTTATTCAAGAGAGGAAGGTCAGTGATTGACAAACACGGCGGAAAGCCTGTCCCAGCTTGTTGAGGTTTGATTAAGGTGACCTGTTGCAACAGTTTAGATGCAATATATTTGTAATCAAGTCAAAATAATTGTTTCTCAATAAAAAAAAGTTGTGCAAGTACATGAGTCATTTGTTTACTTTTCATCCTTAGCCTTCTTTGAAGCTGGTCAACATTGGAAACAACTGAAAATGCCTTCTCTTTGTTCCTCGGTTTCGACCATAGTGTATCGGAGGCCTTGGCACATCAATAGGTGGCACACATTCACACTTAAATTCATGTAATTTAGAGCTACCACATTTTTAGATTGTATCAATACTTACAAAATAATACTACCAATAATATAGTAAAATGTTATCAATGCTGACCAAAAAAAAGTTAGTATTTTCTAAACTACCCTTCATGTTGTATTCTTACTTCACACATTTGATAAAAGTCTGAAGCAAGAAGCTTGCACTCTTTTTGTATTTAACTTTATACTTGTTTTACAGTGAACATAAGTTTTTATTTCAGTCATAGGACAAGAGTTGAAAATGCCATCATTGTCACCTACAATGTCTGAAGGAACTATTGTTAAATGGATGAAGAAAGAAGGAGATGCTATAGTGGCTGGTGATGTAATTTGTGACATCCAAACTGACAAAGCTATTATATCACTTGAAACTGAAGAGGAAGGAATACTCGCTAAGATTTTGGTAATGGCTTAATTCCACTCTGTTGATTAGGCTATTCCATGAAAATATTAATTTAATTAAAGAGTTTTGGTAAAATGTTGCATATATTGTGCCGTATTATGCCTCATTTAAAAAATTATTTAATCAAAATTTAATCTATCAGGAATATTCACTGGAATGCGATTATTGCATCAGTAAACAAAACATTTACTTTGGGTGGTCTGGGAGATTTGTTACAAGCTTTGGATCGACACATTTCTTTTTAAATTTTCCAGTTGTCTTTGAGTTCCTAACTTGGAGCCAGATAACTCGAGGGGGCAGTCATTCAGTATCTGAACCCCATCTTCTTGGCTTTATTATTATTATTGTTTGTACCACCTGTTGTGAAAGATTTAGACTTAACTATTATGGATATTGGATATATAATATGTATATGTGTGTGTGTGTGTGTGTGTGTATATATATATATATATATATATATATGCTAAAGTAGAATGTGTGTATATATATATATATTCTACTTTTGCTATTACAAGACAAAATTTATTTACCAGACTATAATATTGGTTTCTTTTGATTATTTAAAAAGGGGCTCATTGCATTGTGAAGTAATTAAAGCATGTTTATACTAGACCCGGTTATTTGCCTGCTTATATAGATAGTTAAGCCAGCTTAACTCCCTCGCCAAATAACAAGGGCTAATAAAGCTATAACCAACCTGATGCTATAGTTTGAAGAATCTCCGTTGGTAACACATGCTTCAATCCCTTTAAATTTTGTTAAACCCCAAGTTAATGTTCTGAATCTTAATAAGTGAGTCTGACACCTTAGCTCGGTCATTAGAATGTTTGCCTATTGAGTTAAGAGTCTTGGGTTTAATTTTCGGCATGGGCGAAAAATGTATCATTGGTGAAATGTTGGTTTCCCCTTTCATAGTGATGAATTAACAACTGGGTGCTGGGTGTTGTATATGTTCTAGATTGCATTAAGATTAGTTAGTAAATAGTGTGATATAACAATACTGATACTGATTAAACAGTATATTTTCCGTACAGTGATGATAGGCGCTCGATAACGGAGCTTAAGACAACCTATAAAAAACATCACAGCATTAAACAGGGAATTAATCCGCGGTGAATCAATCGATGCCCAAAGAGTGGCTCGATAAACCGATAGTTTTTATTATTGACGCCCAAAGCGAGGCGCTTTTATCCGATAGTATTACAATTTGCTTCAAATCCGTGAATAGTATACAACTGCTCAAAGGGGGAGGAATAGTCTTAAAGATGCCGTCAGCATACCAATGCTTAGAACGTCCAAGAAGCTTTAAGTTTCTTCAAGTAGAAAATATAAGTATATGGTCATATTGAGGTCCTGAATCATACATTAAAAACTCTTCTCCATTTACAGTTAGCTTGTATTCATCAGGAAACACAATGACACAACGTAAATTAGGAGCAGCTGGTCCAGCATTTGCTTTCATTCGAATATTTCTTATTGTTTGTTTCATATTTGGCACACTTGGTAATTTTGCAACTACACTTTGACTAGCTCCACTCGAGACGGAAGCTAAAATACAAATTGGTGTATCGCGGGTGTTTTTTGCCGTGTCACGGATATTTGCCATTAGATTCTCTGCATCCACATGAATAGCGTCCCCTAGAGGATTATGCTCATTTCTCTTACTTAAAATAATACAATCAGATTCTGTAATGACTCGCGCGCCACACTTTACACTTTGATATCGTTCACACTTCCAACAAACCCTTTCTAAAACTTGATTTTCTTTGTAATATAAATGACCGTCAAGTAGGAGTTTACATCTTCCTTTTTCACCCATCACAAACTATAACGCCATAGCAATACTTTTAGATTGAAAATAAATGTTAACACACTTTGTATTAAAGAAGATGGAACCTGAATGAGCCTAATGGAATGTGTCAAGCTTCCTCTTCAGACTGTTACAGGGAAGGGAATCATATACCCCTACCCTAACCCCCTAGCGGGGAGGATTACCTACAATACCCTACACTAATTTTCTAAGAAAAGTTTAGTTGGCTTAAAGTAAAAGAATAATGTTTTAATGAGCAGCGCACTTTAACTTGTGTTAAGATCAAGCACAACTCTTAGAAATTTATTTAATATAATTTTTAAATGATTTAAAATTACTAAGCCTTGCATAGAAAGCTAGAATTTTATAATACTTCAAACTTATCGTTAAAAAAATTTATTTCTAAAACTTCCTTTTTGAAAAATAGATTTGAGGTAAATTCATTTTCGAAAAAGAAGTTATCGAAAAACTACATTTCGAAATATCTATTTCCTAAAAAATAATTTCGGAAATTTTTTTTTCGCCTAATTTATTTTCAAAAAACTTATTTTCGAAAAATATGTTTTCTAAAAACTATTATTTAAAAAAATTGCTATGTCGAAAAATTGGTTTTTGAAAAAAATTTTTTGGGTAAACTCACCTGCTATCACCACTGATGTAGGTGTGCCGTGTGGTGACAGCACAGAGCGATGCAATTTTTTAAAATAAAAACACAAATTAAGTTAGTGTGAGCAGTAACCATGCGTTGTTCGCATTTTGTAACTACTTATATTCTAAATACATCTGACAAAATCAAAAGTTTATGCTCAAAGTTAGAGTTATGTTTTACCCATATTACAAATAGTTACCCGCCTATGTGGCGTAGTTGGCTAACACTCTTGTCGTGTTGAGCTCGACTGCTGAGGACGGGGAGATCGAGGTTCGAATCTCGGTCGGGTGAACTGAGGGTGGTTTTTCCTAAAGGTTTTCCACTCTCCCTCCACGCAAAAGCAAGTTCACTTCCTTTAATTCAACCTTCCCAATTCCTAATCCATTAGCGTAATTAGTACTTAAAGTGGTGCTAAATATTATATTACAAATAGTTTGAGTGAAATGTTTCAAAATGTCAAATAAGTGAGGGCAGGAAAAGAACTTCAACCTTTAATCCTGAAACATTTAAGGTTGCTTCAGAAAAAAAATAGTATAAAGGTCTTCCCTGCTAATTCTGATCACAGTAGAACCGATGGACTGGGTGTGTAACCTATTTTCTGCTACCACGGCACATACCCAGAGTAAAACAGTGTGCCGCAAAAGGTTTAGGCATGCTAAGTGTGTGTGTTTGTATGTGTAAATAATATAATTTGTGTCCTATCACTTTTTTTCTTCAATAAAGGTTAGCTTATTGTATACCAGTATATATTAACTTATTGTATACCAATGTGTGTATACACACACATGCGTGCATGCGCATTATTGGTATACAATAAGTTGAATTTTTAAATAAAATAGTGATAGGACACACATTATTGCACATCTAAGACATTTTTTTCTTTATTATATCACTATATTTATATACATATTTAATTCTTAATACTACACACCCAAGAAGATGGCAAATTAAATAATACCAAGATTTATAAATATTGATAACTAAGAATAGAAGAGCAACTAAAACAAAAGTCACTAAAATCACAAGAGAAATGAAATGTTTTGTTATAGGCATTAAGTTGTTTATTTGGTCAGTATTGGAAATTTTAATTGATTTATTCAATAATATTCATGAATTATGAAAGGTTTGAAAGGTGGGTCAGTAACCCAAGAATTATTGTAAACATTAGTTTAGGGCTTTATATTTGTGACATCTCGTTTAAAGACATAGGTTTGGCAGTTAAAAGTGGTTTAGTTGGAATGGATATTTACCAATAACTTATATATCATATAATTACATTAGCAGGCAGAGATTTCAAATATTTCTTCCAACAAGTTATACAGATAATTATATCTGATTGGCAAAAGTTGGGTTTTCTTCAGGTATCTCGTGACTGAGGTGAGCTATAATTTTAGAAAACATTTTGGTTACTGTCCTGAGGCACTGTTTAATAAATGATGTCTAACATTAATTAAAATTAAAAGCACAAATGTAAGTAAAATGAATGGACCAGATTAATAATCATATATTAAAACCAATATTAATTTACAATTTGAATCATAAACACAAATTTGTAGTCAATATTATTAAAGTAAATAGTTAAACTTGATTAAAATGTTTATAAAGTTATAAAAGACATGGATCATTTAAGAAAAACGACACCATTAACCTTTAAAAAGTTACTGAAAATTTGAAACATAAATAAACCAAATATTATTGTCATTTAATTTGTCCATTGTACACTCATATACATTTCATTGATGGGGGATCTTTCGGCATTTCCTACCATTATCAGTCTGGAAGCAAAAAAAGGGAAAGGGTTTTTCAATTAAAAACAATAAACTGAGTAAAAACAATAAACTAAATAAATGTATAGCAAGAGTATAAGTTACCTTGAAAAATTGAGCAGTGTGACTCATCTGAGCTATAAAACACAATTGAGGAGTGATAATAATGTTTTTGGATAGGCAAGAGGGAAGGGGAAGGATATGGTGGCTACAGACAGGGAAAAGTCAGGGAATTTTTGGGTGACAGGGAAATGTCAGGGAATTTAACTAAAAATAAGGAAAAGTTAGGGAATGTAAAAATATGTCTAAAATTTCCCTTTAATTTTGCAACCAAACACTAAAACAAAAGTTAATAATACCTAAATAAAATAACATTTTAATTTTTAAAATAACTGATAAAACCGTTTATGTTTAGTAGATACAAACTTTTTTTAATATGTGATCAATAATAACAAAAGTCATCATCCACCATTAAAACTGGAAAAAAGTAGTCAGGGAAAATTGAAAAATGTTGCCTGGAAAACCTGGAAAAGTCAGGGAATTTTGTAAAATATATGAAATATATTTTGTAGCCACTCTGAAGGAGAAGAAATGGTGTGTTAAGTGGTAGGGAGAAGGAGGCGGGGGTTGTTAGGAGGTGGAAAACATTATTATTATTAGCACTGCATCCTACTAGCGAATTTGTCTATTTGTTTGTTTGTTAGTTTGTTTATGTTATTATTTAGTTATTGTTTATTTCTGTCAAGATAAATATGTCACTTTCCCCTAATATCTAGTTCCATTCCTTTATGACAAGTTTTTATGATTTCCAGGGCATCAATCATTGTTAGGGGCAGATGTAGTTAATACTTATTTATTAATCTGGTCCATTCATTTTCATATGTATTTGTGCTTTTAATTTTAATTATTGTCAAACATCATTTAGGTGAGCTAGTTTCTTTTAATAAATGATTGGTTTTTTGTATATAAAAATAATTATAAGTAGGAATGTTTTGTTTGGTGGTGTCTTTCCCAATATTTTGTATACTGTTGCCAAAAATAGATATACCATCTATCTGATCCCTTTTAAAGTATATCACCAAAGGCAATTTAAGAATCCTACTCATGTAAGACACTTGCTCATATCGCAATGTAAGTATTAAATGTTATTTTATGGTGTGTTAGGTGCCTGAAAATACCAAAGATATCCCTGTAGGACAAGTTATTGCCCTCCTTGTTGGAGAGGGGGAGGACTGGAAGTCTGTGGAGGCACCAGGCGGCTCCTCCCCTCCAGCATCCTCCTCTCCGCCGTCCTCTGGTGCACCACCGCAGCAACAAGTTGCAGAAGGCACCGGTGAGTTTGGTTGACTCATACTTGAATTATATTTACTGAATAGCTCTTCACTCTTGAGATAACAAGTATTTTAATTGAAAATGGAATACATTAAATTACTATACACTCTGGTTTCAAATAAAGAGCTGAATCAACTCACAATCAATAAACTTGGTTTATAGGCCTAGTTGTTTCTGGTTTAATGTGTAATCTACCTACCCATTGAAATGTTTTGTTCTAGCTCACTATAATTTTTATATCCATTATTGTTTCCAGCTATGGTCAGATTTTTATTCAGGTTATATATTTTCCACTATTGGCTGGCTATCTAGGCCTGTCGTAGCTTTATATGCCTTATAATCTAACTTTAGACTAGGACAGTCACAACATCCAGTCCTCGGCCATCAATTTGCCAGTGTGAAAGGGTAAACCCTTATTTTCATCAATTATACATTTTCAACCATACCAGGAATCAAAGCCAGTACCCTTAGCTCAGCTACCAACGCTACCAACTGAGTTAAGGTGTCGGACAGCTCAATATAATGATGGATACAATAGAAGAAGAAAAATGGGGAAATTAAATAACCATTTGAAAGTGTAAAGCGTACATTAACTCTGGGTGTGACCAACCTCTCAGAGAGACGGGTTCAAATCTCACTTGAGGCAGATTCTAGTTCTTACTTGGTGAAAACCAGGCATATTACTAGTGATTTGGTGTTCACTAAAATCTTGTTTTACTTGATTGCCAATGACTGAATGATCAGGGTTTGATTCCCGGTCAGGTGTGCTAAGTGGTTTTTTCACTAAGGGACTCCCACTCTCCATCCACACAAATGCAGGTACGCTTCCTCTATATCTACCTTCATCATCCCTATTTAACTAGGGTAATTAATGGGTACTAAGATGTGGGTAAAAAATTGGCACTAGCTACTGAACACAGACTTTCATTTAGATGATGCCATTCCATCATATTATCTCGAGACTAGATAGTTGTCAAGTTATTTTCTAAAGTATATTCTTCTCTTGGCTACATTCCTTCACAGATGTATTTGTCTTAACTATATAGCTATAGTAAGTAACAAACTCTTTATCTTTTCAGTTGCTGGACAAGAATTGAAAATGCCTTCATTATCCCCAACAATGTCTGAAGGGACTATTGTTAAATGGCTGAAGAAAGAAGGGGACCGAATTGCTCCTGGTGATGCAATCTGTGATATTCAAACAGATAAAGCTATCATATCACTTGAAACTGAGGAGGAAGGCATTTTAGCCAAAATTTTGGTGAGTTTTGTTCTAGCGGTTTTATGAAATTTATCACAGACAAACTTTTCATCCATTGCTTATTGTTTACATTTCTGAGAGGGCACTTGTTTGATTCCTGTAGGTGCTATCCCCAGTTAGCTCAGGTTAGTCAATCTTGAGGAAAAGCTGGCGTTTGTGTTATTATGACCATTACACTTTGTATCATCCACTAGTTTTAGTGTTGACTTTGCTTCCAACTTCAACACATATAATAAAAGCAGTTTGCATCAACAGTTGACAATGTTTTTGTAATATGTAAGTTTTTTTTATCTACGGCGATTTGTGTTAACTACCCATACTGAAACAAGTGTGTCATATCCTACCAGCTACAGATAATTTCAGCAATTTATAACGTAGGCTTACCCTATATTATGATATTTATTTCAAACTAAAACAACTTTATCTCAGAGCTAAGAAATATATATTGTCTTAAGACTTATTACGGCTCAAGTGCGGCTCTATACCAATGATAGAATAACACCTACCTAAAGGCCATTCCACTCTTAAATTGCAATACAGGCTCTAGTGGACATTAACCATCTCTTTGTAACCCATTGATTTCTCCAATAGCAGTTTCTTTTTTTAAACCAAGTGGAGATGCCATTTTGTAGCTTAAAAATGAACAATGTTTTATTTATATGAAATAATTATGCTATATTATATAACATTCACTAATGCATCTAGTGAAATGAATACATACAAATAAAATACGAATTTTAAACAACTTATTTTTTACAAAATATGAAAATTAACATCATATCTTGAGCAGTTTCATGGATTTACTAATATATCACATCATAATTCTCGATCCAATTGTATGGGAAAGCTAATAATTGAATGGGGGGTTTTAGAAATATTCATGAAAAATGCCTGCAAAGTCTTAAATGGATATTTTTTACACAAAAAAAGTATTATATCTCTCAAAATATTAAAAATAAAACATGAAAACCTTGTCTTGTTTGAAACGTTTTTATATTTGATTCTACATGAATATATTATGTGAAAGAAACTATAAGAATAGTTCATATTTATTAAAAAATAAAAAAGAGTCAATATGTGTGGGGGCATTTTAAAGTTGCAAAGGGTGAAACATTATTTACACACTGCCCAGGCTTGAAGAGCACAGCACTATTAGACAATTGTGATGTTGAATACTCAAGAAGTCAGTTCATCACATTCACATAAAAATTGATAATAATGGCTACACTTATAACGTTTAGTCAATTTTACATTCATATGGAAACATATATACTTCTCAGTTTATATAGTTGTAGGCTGGATTTGTTGTATTTACCAAGACAATGTTAGATATTTGAAAAAAATATCTTATGTGCAACCACAATTTACTATAACGTAATTATACATTCTGTTGAAGAAACCACACACCGTCCATTGCTACTACCAATTGAATGATTTAGTGAGATCTTTGGACTGGTGTGTGATGGCTCCTCGAGAATTGCTGATGTTGCTGGAAAGATGACAAATTTGATAATTTAGAGGAAATAAAAGTCATAAGAAGGTTTCCATAGGTGAACCTGTGGAAGGATCATTACCATGTTCTCTATAGCACTCTGATATTTCTCAAAAGCAAAACCCCACCCTAATGACCTGATGACGGGCCCGGTAGGTCTGCATACCGCACAGGTTGAGGGGGTGAGATGAGGCACACTTGTGAAAACCAACACTTCACAGTACCTGTGGAAGCAACACTCGCAGGACTTCAGAAGATATGTATTTGACAAAAATGACACCTATCTCTAAAATGAATATTACTTTATTTGTACTAGGTGTCGGAAAATTCTGCAGCGATTCCTGTAGGCCAAACAATTGCTCTAATTGTGGGCGAAGGAGAAGACTGGAAATCTGTTGGATCTCCCAAGGACACTTCATCTCCACCTCCTGCTTCAAGTGAAACTGCACAAAAATCATCTTCATCGTCATCATCATTAAAGTCACCTATGTAAGCTTAATAATGCTTGCTAAAGAGGTTATTACAAACTTTTAATTCAAAGAATCTGGCTTTACATTTTATATTAAGCCTATCAGTCTATTTTCCTACTTTTCTAGCATAGTGGTTGATTTTTATTAGCGGTCTGTGCATATTTAAATTCTAATTTTTGAGTCAAGTTGAGCTTATAACAGATAATTGGGCTAGTATTGGAAAATTTATGGGCTTAACATTTTTGAGCTTCTTTGTTTAGTGATGAATATTTGACAAACTCAAAATAAAACAAAATTTAATTGTTTTGTGAAATTGCTTACTTGATATTTTAAATTTGAATAATGCTCCAATTTTAATTTGAATACGAATTAACATCTAAAGCTATACATATTTTTTATCCTTAGCAGGTATTATTGTTCTTTGCTGTTGTTACCTAAAATTGACAGAGAAAAGTACCAAATGTACTATTACAATTTTCAAATTTTATTTTATTTTCAAAAGTTCCCTCCACCAATTTACTTTAATTTACATTCATTACTGTTTCCAGTCTGTGGCCTGAATATATTTTTTTATTCGAGTAATATATTCTTCCACTGTCGGCTTGATAGGCCTGCTGTAGCTCCATTTGCCTTATAATCTAACTTATGACTAGGACAGGCATAACCTCCAGTCCCTGTCCATTAATTTATCAATGTGAAAGGGTAAACCCATATTTTCATTAATGATAAATTTTTGGCCATGCCGGGAATCGAACCTGGGACTATTAACTCAGTAGGCATTCATGATACAAACTGAGCTATGGTGTTGGACCCCTCCACCAATTACCTTTGGTAAAAGAAAATGTAAATTAAGTTTCTAAAATGGCTAATTATGACATATTTTGACTGATGGCAAGTACCAAAATTCAACTCTTTATGTAATGAAATCCAATTATTTTATATACTACAAATCATGGTCTCTAATAACTATTCAATTTTTTTTAAATGATTCATATTATTAATTATATCTCATACTTAATTTTAAGCTATTAAAAAACAATTTAGTTTAATAACTTTGTCTATTCTTTTCATTGTAGAACTATTAATTTTCCTGTTATTTAAAATATATAATTTTTAAAATTTGACTTATCTAATTCATATTTTCATTAAAAAAAATCTTTTTCTAAATAATAATAGTAATTACTAATGAAACCTAGGTCGGGGATTGGGCGGTGACGATCAATTTTCTTTAAGAGGCAACCATTACCTCTTTGTCCATTGGCAGCAGTGTAAAGTGTGAACTGTGTTCTTCTTTTCATTGTAAAGGCCATATTGTGTGCGTCCCCCTTTTATATGTTTCTATCCACCTTTCCTATACCTTCTTCCAAATATAATATAAATATTTATATAGTAATTAAATTTTAACATCACATATTTATTGAACTCAAGCTTTGAATCAGCTCAGAAATCGCAAGCTGTATGAAAAGCTCACTCGAATGAAACAATTTATTCTTGATGATCTTGCTCTAGTTGGTATATGTTAGGTGTGCTATCCAAAGTTAAATTAGTTTGTAAGTTGTGAGCTTATATAACTGTGTGATTAGAGAATACACAATTAATACTTATAAGTAGAGACAGGCTTTTTAAATCCTAGATTACATGATACCAAAATTTGTTGAGTTGGTTTCTGTATCTTGGGTGATTTTGCAACTAACTCTTCTTGCCCCGTAGAAACTTTGGCCCGGCTGTCCGCCTCTTGCTGGAACAATACGGTATTGAGGCTAGTCAATTATCACCAACTGGACCAAAAGGCACACTTCTCAAAGATGATGTGCTTAAGTACATCGCTAAGAACCACCTACAAGCCAAATCTATCAAACAAGGTGTGTATTCATTGCCTCCCTTCCTTTGGGAAAAAATGAGTATATGTAGGAGCCTCAATAAAGTCATAAAACACTCCCTCTAAAATAAAATAAACTTTATACTATCGCATATAGAAAAAGTATTGTAAGCCTAAAACTTTTCGACCTCGAGATTATTCTGTATCTTGAGGTTTTTTTATGTGATTTTGAACTAAAAAATGTGGGTTTACAAAAATGTCTCGGTTTATCTTTTTTTATGAATATATTTACCTGGGTTTTCAACTGAAGTGTTAAGAAAAGTTTGGTTTACACATGATATTTAGGTGTTATATATTGTCTGTCATAACTGGAGGTAAAATCATGATTTTAAATCTAGCTGAGAAATTATTTTGTTTATTGATGACTGAATTTTTTTTATGCCTAAAGCGATTTTGTCCAAGATGTTTATCTTAGGTTTGGCTTACATGATAGATAACACTATTAGTTTTTCAGATAAAAAAATTATATAAAGGTAGATTACTGATAACTACTCATCTTCATCATCGACTGTTGCCAGCCTCTGGCCGGGTCAGTTTAGTAAAATGCCTCCATGTTCCTCAATTAATTTCTTCCATTCTTCCCCCTTCATTTCAACATTTTCTGTTATCTGCTCCTCCCATCTTTGTCTGGCCTTCCTTGCAGTCTGTTTCCTACATACCTCATTTCTAACATTTTCTTAGGCATACTTTCTTTTTCAATCCTCATTACATGCCCATACCATCTCAGTCTTGCTTCCTCTATTATCTCATGTACTCCACTGTACCCTTCACTCTTTACTGAATGACTTAATTTTATCTTGTTTCTCATAGGGACAGCTAACATGCTACTCAGAAACTTCATTCCCACGGTCTTCACTTACCTAATCTCTTTTACATTCACTGTCTATGTTTCTGCTACATATGTGACAAAGGGTGCAGAGTACGCCCTGTATACACATATATAGAAAAATTTTCTCTACTGTGTCCACTTTTCATTAAATCCTTTCTACCTATACATTTTTCCATACTCACATTTCCAAGATATTTTACGTTCAGTACTTTTCTCAACTTTACTCCATCCAACTTTATAGATACTATGCCCTATCCTCTGCCTTGTCATTATCACCATTTAAAACTTTGCCGCGCTAAATTTCATTCCAAACTCTTTCACTTCCTCTTTCCATTCTTGTAGTTGTTCCTATACTTCCTCTTCCTTCTCCCCCCATACCATCAAGTCATCAGCAAACATCATGGCTTTTATTATTTCCTCTAACCGATTTTACCTGCCACTTTGTTCATAACCATTTCTACTACCATAACAAGTAGTAATGGTGAAAGGGCACTCCACTGTATCACTCAATTTTTTTTATTTGTAACCACTCCGTCCTCCCACTCTCTGTCTTACACAACTTCTTTTATCCTCATACATGCTTTCCACTCTCATTACACTCATATTTCCACTTCAGCCTCCTTCCATCGCTTTCCAAGCTTTAGTTTTATACATGCTATCATATGCATTCTCCACATCCATAAATACCATTATCAAGTCTTTCCTATATTCATACCTACTTCCCATCACCTGTTGTAAGGCAAAGATTAAGTCTTTTGTAGACCTATCTTCCCTAAATCTGTGCTTTTCCTCTGTCCGGCTTCCTTTCATCTAATTTCTTATTCGTTTTTCCAGTATCTTCTCATGTAGTTTTTACTGTGGCACATAAGCATTATTCCTCTATAATTTGTATACCTCTTCCTGTATACTTTCTTGAAAATAGGTATTATAACTCTCTTTCTAGTCTTCCGGTACTTTGTTCTCCAAATCAACGTTCTTCCTTCTTAATCATCTTTTTACTTTCTGTCTTTTCTCATTCCTGTTTCTTGGCTTTATAACACCTTCTTACTTAGCACCTACTTGAAGCACATAATTTATAAGAGTTAAAACACAAACACATATTTACAAATGCTTTAGTGTTTCTATGCAGTGTGTGTTAATGTGTTTACTTTTATTTGCCCTTCATTTTCTACAATTATATCTTGCTGTATATCTAAACACATGCTCTCAAGGATAGTGATTAAAATGAAATATGTAGGTGAAAGATGGAATACCAAGAAATAAATCGGAGTAGCAGATATTGACAAGTGTTTGTGAAGAAGAGAAGAATGGTGAAAGTACATAGAATGAAGGCATTTTACTCAAATGAACTGGCCAGAGGTTGGAAACAGTTAATTTAGGTTATTGAAAAGTTTGACCAATTAATTAAGTCTAGGTCTGATCCAGACCATTGTTATTAATTTTTCTCATTTTCAAGCGGCTTTAACTTGAAATTGATATATTTTTTTTTCCGGAACAGTTCCTCTCCCCTCAAAGTCAGCAGCACAGCATGGTGCTGCGGAGGCTAAACCTAGAGCAGACAAGCAAGCGAGTTCTGTTAAAAAATCCGGGCCAGGCTACCTTGACATTGAGATGTCAAGCATGAGGAAAACCATTGCTAGGCGACTGACAGAATCAAAAGCAAGTCCAGCATTTTTATCATTGACTCGGAACAAACATTAGATTAAGATTAAGTCTGGTAGAAAATAACTTAAAATATAATTTGCTAGCTAATGATATTATATCACTAATTAAAAATACAGCATAAGAGAGTCAAATCCATTCTTTATTGAATCTAAAGCTATATTTTAACTACATTTCTGAATCTGAATTCAAATTTTAGGAAGTATAAGCTTAGGAGGTTGATTTATCTACATGGATATGAGTTGTTTATCAATTTTAATTTTGCTTGAATAAATTTCTATAGAGAATATAAATCATAATTAAATTTTAATGTTTTTTTATAATGTAGATACACATTCATTTAATTGATATATTGATTGTCTTGTCTCTTTGTTTTGTTTTAGCTATATTATGTTTAGCTAAACTAGTATTAAGTATTATAATAAAGGAAAAATGGTGCCAAACGGCTATATTAAACTAAACACTGAAGGGAGAATAGAAGGGCAAGGCCTAAACACTTACCATAAAACTGTAGGCCTCACAGTTCACATCCAAAACACATAATGATTTTGTAATTTTTGAGATACATTGGTCCTCTTCTTCAGCAGAAGAGAGAGAGTAAAACACAAACTGGACTGTGGCAGCATGACCAAGACCTCTAGGCATGAAGCCATAGTCCAGTCTGTTTTTTACTTTTTTTTTTGTTAGCACCACTTATTACTACCTGTTTGGGTTATACACCTATGTACTAATTTCACTAATGAGTTAAGGATTAGTTAGGCTTAATTTAGAGGAAATGCACTCGTGTTTGAATAGAGGGAGAGTGGAAAACCATTTAGAGAAAACCATCCTTAGTGCACCCGACCGGGATAAAACTTTGATCTCCCTGTTCTCAGCAGTCTATTCCAACATGAGATTAGCGCATTAGACCATGCAGCCACTGAAGCGGGTCTATGTTTTCTCTTTTCTGCTGGAGAAGTGGACTAATGTATCCCAAAAATAACATAATTATGTGTTTTAATTGTAAACTTTGAGTTCTACAGTTTTCTGGTAAGTATGTAGGCCTTCCCTTCTAGCCTCTTTTCATTGTTTAATCCAAGTATTATAATAGTGTTTTATAAAATTGTTTCAAAATTTAAATGTACTTTTTTAGTCTTGAATTTGAAATTTTTTCCAAACTTTAAATCATAATTCTTCTTAAACCTTTACTTTTTTTCCCTATGGTTTTGACCAATGTTAGTGTCATCTGATTAGTTTTTTGATTAGTTTGTCAAGTATCTAACTAATAACCATATTTGTTATAGAACCAAATACCTCATGCTTATGGCTATGCAGATTGTATGATTGACAAAGTATTGAAAATGAGAAAGCAGCTTAAAGAGGATGGAATAGCGGTTTCTCTAAATGACTTTGTGATTAAAGCTGTGGCTTTGGCTCTTCAAACCCATCCTAAAGTAAACACACACGTGATTGGAGATCAGGTGAGTAAAAAGTTTTGACAAACACAATATAGCTAAAATTGAGTTCCTCTCTTTTTCCTTTTATATTTGATTTTTAAAAACATGAATATTTGTATTAGCACATTCAACACTAAGCCTATTAATGGCTTAATCCAAGGGTTAAGGATTGGCAGGATGACTTAGATGAGCTGCACCCACATAAGCATTTAAGAGGGGACTGGTTAACCACATCCAATCTACCTGTCCTAGATTCAAACTTTGATCTCCTCATCAATGGCAATTCAGTCTATTGCAAGACTAAATTCCTTGACCATGTGTGCTAAACTTGTTCTGCTTGAGTAGCATAGCAATTCACATAAATTTATGTTAACCATAATGCTTTTCAATGGAAATTTTAAACTGCTAATTATCAACATAATATTCTATTTTCAAGTAGAGATACGTGGTCTCTTACCTTAAATGATGAACAAAAATTGGGCGTTCAAAAACAAGGTGCTTAGTTAGTATGTCACAAATATGATAAATACATTGTAAAGTGGTTAGATTAATAAATTTTAGTAACTAACATTTTTTAAATAAAATAATATTTGGTGTTCTTAAAGGCCCAAGTTTTTATACTTTTATTGTCAGTCATAATGTCATTATGTGTAAACTTTCTATTGTATCAAAGATATGAACAATGAGTTAGGGCCAGTTTCATAGTCAAATTTAGTACGCCTCAAGTGCGGCGCTACACTAAGTACATGACGACACCTACCTAAACCAGAATGAAATGGGCCAGTTTCCTATGCGAGAGCGAGAACGGCCCATTCCATTCGAGTTTAGGTAGGTGTCGTCTTGTATTTAGTGTAGCGCAGCACTTGAGGCGTACTAAATTTGACTATGAAACTGGCCCCAAGTGTCATTTTCAATCTGGTGTGACTACTAAGAATTAAAGTAAATGTCCATAAAATATCAAGAGTCTGTTAGGAAAGCAAGTGGTGTGTTTTTTGACCTAAAATAATGTACTTTATATAAGGAGTTTAAACCACTTGTAAAACATACAGGCACACCCTAGCATAAGGATGAATGCTTGTCAAACCTTGTGAATTGTTAGACCCTACTACACTTGACAGTGGGTAAAATGTTATCTCTCCTGTGTTATAGTTGATGCTAAAGATATGCTAGAGATAAATGTAAGAGAGTTGAGCTAATATGACTGATAAAATGCATAATATCTGACTGCACAGCAGCATCACGTGATGGTATCCAGAATACTATCAACCCCATGATATCTAGTTTGGTTCCCAATTACTTCTTTCTCATCAGAACAAAGACGTGCTACGCTCTGACCTTTGGCACTTTACTTTAAATAGAAATAACTAAAGGTAACATAAAATTATTTCTTTACACTTTACTTTGTTGAGGTGACTATTCCTATGGTTAAAATGTGAAACAAAATTGTGTCTATTATTGGTATAAAAGAACCAGATAAAAGCCTAAACACAACACTTAGAAATATTCTTTATTAGCAGTGCCGAGTCAGAGGACCTGCTTAAAAATCTGAATAGATAATGCCGCTCAACAAGATTGTGATCATTCTATTGACTCAAATGTTAGTAAGTGACAAATCTTTTAGCAATGAATGAAATTGTAATAGTTTATAATGCAAAACATACACCTCAATGTATTAGAAGAATTTATTCAAGAACTGGTGTCAATTAGACAACATATCACCATTCAAGTACAATTTGGTCTACTGATAAATAAAAGATCACTATCCAAATTAATACTATTAAATTATGATTCTTTTAGAGTGCTTCATCATTTGGATACTCTTTAGGAAAATTGCTTCGAGTGAATACTACAAAAACATTGGTACAAAATTAAATAAAAGTAGTTACAAAAATATAGCTAGTTTGTCGGGGGCAAAAAAAATTGCTATTGAGGCAGAAGTTTTGATTGTTTTGTCAAGTGTGCATAAATTAACACACTTCACAGGAGTGTTTCAGAAGGAGGAAGCCAAGAAAATATCTAATAAGAGTTTGGTTCTCATATTGTGTATGTTACAAATGAATTTTTTTTTGTTAGAGTGAAGAGAAAACTAATTTATTTCAATATATTAAACTCAATAATTGTTTCATGTGTAAGATGGAGTCTCCTAGTTTAACTTTTGTCTCTATTTAGCCACTTTCCTCAAGAAAACTTACTAAAGTCACTTTTTTTTTAAGGTGTTCAAGCAGTACCAGTCCTGCATATAGAGTCTTTGTACAACGTTTAAATAAAATAAGAGTCATGCCACATTGTATATAGAGCTATCACACAGAATCTTGGATTTAGCCACCAGTTTGACATGCCTGAACTAGACTGTATGCTGTATATGCCATTTCATAAAAATATGCAAATTAAAAAAAAATATACGCTGTAATATTCCATAATAAACATTATAATGCATTAAAGAACCCTTCCTCTCAAAACCTGCCAATTTTATTCCATACTGGTGATCTAAAATTTGATTCAAGTTCATTAGAAATTTGTTTCTGTAAACATTTCTTTCTGGGTTTGCATACCTCGACAGTTGCCTAGGTTTGTTATATTCATCCATTTCTACTGCATACCTCGGTAGCTGCCTAGGCTTTCTATATTAACCCATCCCTGCTGCATATCTCGGTAGCCGCCTTGGTTTTCTATATTAACTCATCCCTGCTGCATATCTTGGTAGCTGCCTTGGTTTTCTATATTAACCCATCCCTGCTGCATATCTCGGTAGCCGCCTTGGTTTTCTATATTAACCCATCTCTGCTGCATATCTCGGTAGCTG
>CABFOW010002109.1:86814-114281 GCA_902141385.1 Timema californicum | reverse complement strand
ATTTTTCATTCATTTACCCTTTTAACATCTTCAATGTCGGGTATTTTGTGAATTTAGTGTTTATTTAACATCACGTTTTTTTTAATAAATTTAGGGTTAAAAAGATCAGTTTTTTCACTTTTGAATTTCTTATATTAAATTAAATTAAAAAATATATTAAACTTAATTTTAATTATGTATTTCCCCAGTAATTTCTGGAGAAATATACACAAACATAAATTTTAATTTTAGTTTTAAGTTTTATAGGCCTATTTAAAAAAAATTAAGACTTATTGATTACTTAAAAACAAATATATTTTATTTTGATATATAAATATTTCTCTAGACATTCCAAAAAAAGTAAAATAAATATAAATCAAAAAACTCTTAGAGATTAAGCTCCTTAAAATTGAAATCTAGGCAGACACGTTGGAAGCCACACAATTGTTTACTTTACACCACTGTCGGGCTACAGACAAGTCAATAGACCCATTTTCTTAAACACTGGACACCTCAGATACACTTCTACTACCCGAGACATAAACATCGATTTCATCCAAGTCGCTAAACTTCATCACTCTCTTCCAACATTTTAAATTATCTGAAATAAATTTCAAAATAGCGGTAAAAGTTTACAAGGAACACAAGCAAAGTTATGGGCTGTATAAATCTGCTGCTAGAGTACAGTGTAAACATTGACTTTATCTTATTGCTATCTAGCAGTTTTTGGATATACTTTTTGTAAACAAAATATATTGGGCTAATATATTTTTACAGTGCAAGATTCATCATGGCCATAATAGCTCGGACAAATAATTTTCCACACAAACTGGCTGCCTTTAATAACTCTGGCAAATAATTTCCTGCACAAACAAGCAGCCCATAACAACACGAGCAAATCACGGAAGGAGTTAAGTAATTATTTTGTTATATTTGTTTTCTTATGTCATTATTCTTACATCTCATCTTATTGTTTTGAATTCAGTGCAATTATTATATCTTACACTAGACACATTCTTGTGACATTATCACATAATACATAAAGAGTTATTTTCTGCCTAACATGAGCAAATGTAAAATGTAACAACTATTTATTGTGTATTCCTGTTTGTTGCTGTTCACAAAATGTCATTCCTGGAGTGAATAAAGAGCTATGAATTATATTTACTACTTATTATATTTTATATTAAAGAGACCCTGATTTGTGGTAAATAAAACAATTGGACTCCGTTTAATAAAAAGTTGTTAAATAAAATGCTGGTTCCTGATTTGTGGTAAATAAAATGATTGAATTTGGTTAAATAAAGAGGTGTGTTTCAGTAAAAAAGAAAAATCGCTAAATAAAAAGTCAAATCCTGAGTTATGGTAAGCAAAGTTATTGTATTTCATTAAATAAATTTAAATTTTTATATAAAAAAGCTTTTTATTTTCCTTGGGGGTGGGGTACGGGGTGAAAATTATAACAACTCAACTTTGTTATTATAAATAGAAAATTGACAGCAAAAATATTATATTTTTTTACTATTCCTGGATTCCTGGCCAGCTCTAAACACGAGTAGTTAAATAACATCAATTTTTTAAAATTATTAAATTATAAACATATGAGGTTAACATCCCCACACTGCTATAATTTTTTCTCTACAGTTTCAAGTTTTTGGTTAGGATTATTTATTTAAATGCTATAGAAAATATAACCATTATTCCTTTAAATGCTATAGGAAATATAAATCTTGACATAATAAAACATTTTTTAACATACGGCCTAAATTGGAAGGTGAGTTTGTTTAATATCGTATGTTAAGAGTTGTGAATGAAAAAACGAGCGTTGCAGGTTGTTTTTATTATAATAATCAACTAAACTAGAAGAGCTGACCACAAAAGTGTTTTCAATATTCCTTAGTGGGAAACCAGGCCAGGGTGGGCCCGGATAAAAGATAGGGGAACCAGCCATAATGGTAGTCTAATCAGCACCAAAGTCTAGGGGTCACTCAGCCTGATTCGGGACTACGCAGACTAGGATGCCGGTTCATCAGTACTTATCTTGAGGACCACCGCTTGAGCCCAGAGTACCTGGGTTGGGAACCATGTAGAGCTCACCTAGTAGTCAGACAGGTCATGGGGAATTCCTAGCAACACCTCATTTTGTCACAAGTGTCTTAAGTATCCTCCAAGTTCTTTTATTCTAATATCTCTACCAACATCACATTTGTAATAGAAATAGTAGTATTAATAAACCTATTTAAAATCCAAGTTTAACATCAATCACAAACCCACACAAATATACCCCATCACCTCCCCCTTATCCTCGGCCATAGCACATCCTGACATTCTAAGGCCCACGTTCACAAGGTAAAGAAGGAGGTGGTGACAATTATTTTGTTGTATAAATTTACATGCATTTATGTGGTAAATAAATGGTTGGGGTTTTGTTGATAATTATATCCAATTTTGGCTGGACCACTAATAAGAGTAAAATATTTTTTTAAGGAAAATCTTTTTTAGCTTTTTGAGATTAAGATACATTTTATTATCCATGGAAGAACTTACAGGAAAGATATCTACCTTCTTCCATATTAAATATAACAAAATATGTAAAATAATAGAATTATTTTCTTTTAACATTTTTTGAAATCCTTTGATCCCAAATATGATTCAGGATTTTAAGATTCAAAGAGCCCATCCTAATACCTGACGAATTTGGATAAGATATGTTTGAGTTGACTGAAAAAGTATGCAAAAATTATAAAAACATTAGGGCTAAACAATTTTGTTTGAGTTAGGCTGACAGCAACATTTATCTTTGTTTTTAATTTATAAATATATGTTGTAAAGAAGAACACATTGACACTTTACATTGCAAACACAAGACATAGAGGTATTGGCAGCCTCTTTAAGAAAATTGATTGTCACCCCCAAATCCTCCGACCTAGGTTTTATTATATCGGAACTCATCAAGGAAGAAAGTGAAACACTCAACACGACTTCCTAAAAGAGGAAACCCTAAAAACACAAAAGGGAGTAAAAAGAAATTGGTAAATGATGATAGAACACTTAGATAGGAACATATAAAAGAAATAACATTAATGGCAAACACAAGAAAAGTACATTAGATGTGAATATATAATATTTATCTTCAAGGAAAACCTCTTTTTGCTTTTTGGGGTAATTTGTAATATATATTTGGAAGAAGGTACAGGAAAGGTGGATGGAAAACATATAAAAGGGAATGAACACGATAAGGCTGTTACAATGAAAAGAACACAGTTCATTATTTACATTGCTTCCACTGGACTGGGTGCCTCTGCAATATGCACAACATGAAGTCATTCACTGCGATTTGATTCAGCATGAGTCATCCTGTGTGCAGGATTCAACTGGAATGCACTTAGTAGTCAGTCTTAAACATCTTTTATCTAATGTTTAGTGAAAGTGCTGTGTCTTGCTTCAATATGTTTAATAGTTTGTGTGAAACATCATTGTGTTTACAGTTTTGACTAGGTAAAACTAGTTCTCACTGAAATCCAAAAGTTAAGTGTTATTACATGTTCAAACTTGTACCTACTGGAAGGTGTGACGTGTTCCTTGAAGTATGTTTGTTCTACTTGTATTAGTGTATTATCTGTGGTTGACCAGTGCGCCTGGCTCGATAGTCGTTATTTTTGACACTATTAACTATACATATTGTTTATTTTCCATGGTTGCTGTTTCATGAGAGCTGAAAATCTATGTGAGGAGGATTCGAGGACAAGATGGAAAGTGTGTTTTATGGGACAATTAATTAAGAGAAAAATATAGTAATTACAATGTAATGATAAGAAAAGATTACAATCATCTTTTAGTAGAGGTTGAAGAAGCAAAATCTGCCATGAAGAAGACACCTTTGCTCTACAATCAATTAAAAAGATTTGATATTATTGAAATTGGTGAAGTGATAAAGTTGGTCTTAGGAGGTGAAACCATAAAGTACTATTTACCTCTAGTAGAAATCTACTATGTTATTGAATCAGCTCCTCTAGCTGTAGGACATGGAGGTTGAGATAGGCTGAAAATGGAAATTTCAAGAAAATACGCCAATTGAAAAAGAGTAAGAAAAAGAAATGCTTCGTTAGCAAGCCCATTCTTCATTTGGAACTGAATAACTGCTGGCCTGGTGAACCTCATTGACATGCAATCTCATGTTGATATAGGGTTCAAATTCATTATGGTCTATCAGGACCATTTGACGAGGTTTGTATTACTGCGACCTTTGCAAAGCAAGTGGGCCGAGTAAATTGCCCATCAGTTGATTTATATATTTCTGACCTTTTGGTGCCCCGTGCATTTTACATTCATATAATGTCAACTCGGTCATATCTGAGCTAACTACATTATGGCCAGAGTTAAAGATAGTACACGGTAAACCAAGACATAGTGAAAGACAGGGCTTAGTAGAACTAGCCAATTAAGACATCGAAAACATGATAGCTTGATGGATGAAAGACAACCACTCCAAAAATTGGTCCAACGGTCTTCGCTTTGTGCAGTTTAAGAAAAACAGAACATTTCATTCGGGGATTAAACAATTGCCATACAAACTGTTTGATATTGAGCCCAGAGTTGGACTTACTACATCTACGCTGCCATCCGAATCTATATTTAAAAAAAAGTCAAGGATGGTGATGAACTTCGAGAAGTCATCGAACATTGGAATGCAAAGCTGGAGGAAAATGAAACCAATGACGAAGAGGAGAAAGAGGAAACGCTAGCTGAAACTCAAGAGATCTATTCCCGTTGACGTTGGAGGTAAAGTCGTCATACTTATACCGTATGTGGACAGATGCAAGGCAGACCTTCGAAACATGGTAGGAGTTGTGCCTGATGAAAATAAAGAGGGTCTGTACAAGATCGGGATGAAGGATGGAGTGCCGGATAAATTATATTGAAGGTAGGCTCATAATTTTTTTTAAATTTTAAACAAATCTTATTTATTTCATATCTGAATTCGACGGTTCCTCTCAAGTGTTCTTGATCAGCGATCAGGTGCCCGATCATGAAATTTCTCTGAGGACTGCAGAGAGGAAAGCGGCTATTGGAACAGGACAAGGGTTAGTACGCTGTTCATTCATAAACAAGTGTACTTCAAAGAGATGCTTGTGCAAGAAACGGTCATCTTTGCAACTCCCAAGTGCCATAGCAGCATGCCTTGTTTTTGCAATAAGTGATAAAAAGATGTAATTGATGGTTTCAATAATAAAATCTGTTTTGTGGATTAGTGTTGTATTAGTTTTCCCTAGAGACAACTTGTTTTACCTAAAATCTGGTTTTAACGGCCAGAGATTTTAGTCAATACTAATTTTAACTGGTCAGTACGGGTATTGACTACATAATTTTTAGTGAATTATAGTATTGTCGGCTGCATTTTGTTGGTTCAAGAATTAACTAGTTAAAACTAGTATTGATGAAATGGCTTTACTGGGAATGGTTTAACCTAGTGAAATCGGGTTTTAACGGCTTTCGGATTCTAACTGTAAAATTATATAGCATATCAGAACGTCTAACCACCCACTCGGACCCACCTCGGTGGCGTAGTTAGCTAACGCACTGGTTTCTTGTTGAGCTATACTGCCGAGGACGGGGAGATCGAGGTTAGAATCTCACTCAGGTGAACTGGGGCGGTTATTCCTAAATAGTTTTACACTCTCCTTCCACGCAAGTGCGAGATCACTTCCTCTAAATTCAACCCTACCAATTCCTAACCCATTAGCGTTAGTACTCAAGCGTATAAACCGAACGGGTAGTAAGACATTGGCGCTAAATAATAATAAAAACTACCCGCCCGGGCTATACACTTATGTACTAATTACGCTAATGGTTTGAGAGGTTAGGTAGGTTATATATAAGAAGTGTACCTGCATTTGCGTGGAGGGAGAGAAGGCAGTATTTTTTTGAAAAACCACTCTCATTACTCGAACCTATATCTCCCCGTCATCGGCAGTCCAGTTTACCGCCAGAATAGCGCGTTAGACCATGTGGACACTGAGGCGGGTCCCTACTATATTAAATGGATCTTAAATGATAAGTGTTTAAAAAACTTAACTGCTATTTTGTGAGCTTTGTACACAATAGAGAGAGCACCCGGACCAGACCTTGTGCTCTCGGAGGTAGGAAAATAGTTTTCGAGTACTTAAGGGCAAGATACCCACCCCATAGGTACTATAGCTTATACTGGGCTTCAACTACGGATGGGCGAGCCGATCATAATATATTACTCGTTGTATTGATTATATCTACAGATTCATAGACCCACAATACATAGGATAAATGTATTCTCTTTTCCACAATTTATTAAATAAACGCATTTAATCAGCCTAACTGGTTTAAAGTATATTTTAATTTTTCATACCCTACTATTATTTTTAAAGTAGTTGTACACTTATTTATGAAGCAAATCATAATACTGTCATAAATATTATGGTAGACTTACTTCTCAATTACTTACTCACTATGTGTCATTTGGAACTAAAAAGTGCATTGTCACACAAAAGTACGCCCCCTATTCCTATCTTGAGCCAGTTCTATCCAGTTCACCTCGTTCACCCTATCTTTTTAATGCTACTGAATTAGGTTCTGAATAAAAAATTAATAGTTCTTTTTTTATACAATCTAAGTCATTGATGCTAAAAATTAGTTTAAAAAAATTAGAACAGTGTTTCCATGACCTCTAATAACTCGTAAGTAGTAATGTACCAACGGGGGTGGGGTGGCGGGAGGGTTTGAGGGGGGTTGAGCCCCCTACCGTAGTTTGGGGATGACCTGAGATTCACGCAGATCCGAAAATAAAATAAAATGGTGGTAGGAGGCTGTAAGCACTATGGAATCAATCACCCAGCTTTGGGCGTCGATTGAAACACTACGGACTAATTCCCTGATATAATACTGCTGTGATGATGTTTAGGTTGTACAAAATCACACACTTGTAGTATTCTGCAGGCTCATTTCATCTGTTCCATTTCATCAGGTTTATAAGTTCATTCGCGAGGTTAAGAGACAATGACTCGGTACTCAAACAACAAATCAGCCCTTTCGCAGACACCCTAGCTTGGCGTAACTGTCAAGTTGGTAGCTCTGAGTCGGGCAACAGCCGAACGGTGTGTTTAGGTTGTCTATAGCTCCATGATCGAGCGCCTATCATCACTGTACGGAAAATATACCGTTTAACCAGCTGTCTATAGCTCCGTGTTCGAGCACCAATTAAATCGGTAGATTAATAAAATTGAAGAAAGAGAACTGTTGATGGCTGTTTATTCACACACGGTTTATTTATGACACCTGTTAATTATGTATATATATTCTAATTAAATGTTTTATATCACTGCACACTTATGATATTAATGTAAGTTATTTTAGACTGTTACTGCCAGTGTGTGGGCGGAATATCCCGGTGTAGATGTTTGGATCCCGGAGATGCCTTAAACATATACTTCATTCACGACAGGAGTTTACCTCTGAAAGGTCTTTTTTCTTACCAATATCCTACTATATAATAGATTTCTGGTAGGGAAAAAAGTCCTTTCCCAGGTAAACTCCTACCGTGAACGAACTTACGCACAACGGTTTATATATAACATACCCCTTGCCTTTTTCTCCCCCCATCAACAGTCTAAAATCTAACTAATAAAAAGAGTCCTAGCGATAGGTGTTGTGAAGGCTAGCTTCTTATTGGTTTAGAGAATTGGCGTCTTCTTCCAAATACTCCGTAGTTGTTCCTTTTAACAGGAAAGATGGTATAAAAATATATTTTAAAGGTGAAATCCTTTTCCCATTATTTCTGAGAAACGCGTGTTTCTTCATGGATGAATCTTAAAAGGATACTCTACGTATATTACTTTAAACAAAATTTACATTCATCCATGACTTTTTACATAATTTATAGTAATCCAAACCAATATCATTACAAGGCCGGGGGTATGACCAGTTAAACATTGTGAGCAAAGAAAATATCAATTGATTAGAAATAGTCTCTCTATCAACCACCAAGTGTATTTATTTCATAGGAGTGAAATATCTTTCACGGAATGGAAGTGGGATATCTTCATGCTCCGAAAATATTATTCTTTGTTCAGTAGGATTAACCTCTTACTTCTCTTTCAGTGCTAGTATTTTTTGTAAGATTATTGTTTGCAAATATTAGTGATCAGGTTAACAAATACCAATAAAAAATAACCTTCCAAAAAAGCTTCTAGGTGTATCAATTGGTTTTCGCAATTCTGCGTATGCTACTGCTCGTTAGTGGAAACTATACAATAGAAGTTCAAGTGGCTGAATACAGTAAGGTGTCTTAGTGTATAGCCAATTTAAGATAATATTGTTCATAGTAAGTGTGATACAATAATTGATAGAGTAAAACAAGAATAATTATAGTACTAAATTAAGATAAAACAACAAGTATGACACAAATATGAAAAGTAGATAAATGTAAAAGGTTCTTGATTGAGCACTCATGCGATGGTAAGCTATCATATTTTTAGAGGTGCTTATTTGAAACTATTATAGCCACATTTCTTAGATTGAATATAGACCAAATCCAACTTTACTGAATTCCCGTTGTTATGGCTGTGAATGGTTGATCTAAAATTATTTAAACTTATATTTCTTAATGTACTACTTGAAATCAGTTTTTTTTTTGTAATGCATAGCAGAATTTAGGTAGACACAAAGTTCTAAATGTGTTATTTTGTTTTAAAATAAATTTGTCTAGAGGGAGTAAGAAGTGATAGATTAAATATAACTTTAATAGCTCTATTCTATAGTATAGGGTGAGGCAGAAATTGTTATTGTTTTTTGTGTCGTAGAGATGACCACCTTTATATGCAATACCTTGTATGCGCCTCTCGAATCTGGACATGGTTTTGCTCAATGTTTCTTGATGAATTGTTCCACACAAGAAACAGTATAGATCTGTTAAGTGTAGTGAACGTGGTGGGCAAGTAATGTCCCCAAACCGAGAAACAAGGTGCCAAGGAAACATTTTGTGAAGCACCTCCATTGAGGTTTGATCTTTCGGAGCCCGGAACTGCAACGTAAGGGCATGGATGCCAACATTACGTGGCTTTATTTTGTGGGGCATGTTATATAGTCATGTTTGCGTGACTCGCCAAGAAAAAATTCAGAAATGTAAAGAAAGAATTGTGATGGGGTAGGGAGAAGGTGTATTTTTTTATTTTTGCTACCACTAGCTAGAGTCAGAAGGCAATAAGGAGTATATTTTAGAATATATTATAATGTATACCAATAAATGTTGGATATCAAACATTGGCAAAATGTCAAAGTATTTTTCTTACAGCCCTCAAAAATGATGGTATGACAAGACATAGCTTGGCGTATAAATGAACGAAACTAGATCTAGTCAAATAAATCCTCGCATGCATACTCTATAAGCCCCACATACTTAAAGTTTTTAAAGAATTTATTGTTTTTAATTGATACCAATATAAGAACAACGTTATGATACGTTTAGAAAAAGTCGACCGTTTCCTTTACTAACATTGATGCTTTAGTTTCGATTCGCACATCGATATTTGTTTATTTATTCAGTTGTGGTTTGTTCTCAGTAACTGTCCGTAGCAAGAGTCTTTAATGAAGTTAAAGTTTGTCCAACTTCTACGGAGGGTTAACGGACCTTAAGGAGTCTATGTGCAAAGCAGTTTGTTACTGTGGGGTTCGACTCTTATGGACCACAAACTATAAACTACGGGATTTACGGATACGGAGTGTGGGCTGAGGCCTAAGGTTCTTACTACGTTAATCCGACTATACATCTATTTTGTTGAACATCAGACTACTCCCCAAGGAGTATGAGGCCTTAGAGAGCGAAGTTTCCGTGATTTAACCGCGAATATTTTAATTACCAAAGAACTCACGTGACAAAACATGCGACATGTGTCTTAATTTCCTTTTCCCACTAATTACTTCACCCACTCGGTCATAGCATCTCTCTCGGTTTCCACCTCCTACCCACCCCACACCCCCTTTGCCGCACGAAGGGACACGGAGCTATCCGAGATATCCCGAAGAGGATTCGGCGCCCACTTGTTGGATCTAAACTATGATCCCCTTCAGTTCAGTCGGCTGCAACCCTTCTTGCTTGTCATTCACGAGGGTGGAAGAGAGAAAGGGTAGCTTCACGCACGGCAGAGCGATATTCTCGTCCCGGTGAGTGCTATATCAAGACCCCTGTCATCTTATACCGACTGGCGGGAGGTTTTACATCACAGGGGCTTAAATTGCGATAATGATTATGTTTTTTCATGCTTCGTGTCTCATTATCAGTACGGGATACCCTCATATTTACTCTAATGGGGTAGAGATAAGGTAGACATAATTTCAGAGAAAGTGTACCCGCATTTGCGTGGAGGTATAATAAAAATAAAACAGTGAGGAAGAAATAGCTCAGTACACCTAACCCGTATTCGAACCCCAACTTCCCCATCACCAACAAACCTATCTATACGAGACTGACGCCTTTGTCTACTTGTCCTCTGGTGAAGGTGTTATCGTCTTGTTTGTCATATATTTTTCGATTATAGAACATTGTATTGAACTGGTGAAAAAATATAAATTTTGAAATATTACTGTTATAACTACACTTTCTCGGTTCTAAGAAATAAGTCTTTTTCGAATGATGTTTGTTTGGTCAAATATTTTGGCATTTTAATTCTTACGTTTGAACTTAATTCCTATTAATGAATTAATCCATGGGGTAATTAAAGTACATTCACCCGAATACTCGTGGACAGGAGATGGGAAATCACCAGTGATGAATCACGTGAGGTAAACCAACCTTAATATAAACAACCGAGATTTGAACCCTGACCTCCCCGTCAATATCAATTTAGTATGTTACAAGCTTGCCTGCGTGACTATCACCGTGTGCATATTTTTATAACTGTTATTTCTTAGTTAATTCTCATAAGTCTGTTTATATGTTGTCGACTCCTCTATTTAGATTATTGGAGCTTGCATCAATTAATTATCTGTTCATCGTTCGTGTATTGTTCTGAGCTCTGACAGTTTATCAACCCCAGGTGAACGGCCGCCTGTACTAAAATAAAATAGGGTAATGTGCGTCTAACTGCCTATTCAGTCTGTCCTTAGCTTACACTAACTAATCTAAGGACTCAGGAGCAGGAGGTTGAATTTATGAAGAACTGGCAGGTCGGGTTTAACACAAACTTACACTAAGACTCTTTAAATATTTTTAGCTGCCCCTCTAGTGGAAATGCAGACAAAGACGTCAGTCTCATATAATATGGTTTTTACGGGTGACAAGAAGGTCAGAAATCTAATTCCAGCCGGAAGTACTGAGACTGGGTTTTCTTAAATTATTTCCCACTCTCCCTCCAAGCAAATGCGAACACACTTCATTTAAAATTTCCCTTCCTCTTCACTACCACATTCGTATGCTGATATCCCGGTTCGGTATTAAGACGCGGTGCACGATAAAAATAGAGTAGAAACTAGTGATGTCATGTGATTTTTTTAATGGATTTTTACCTAAATCTTCTATCCCCATTTTCTAAAATTTGGCAGGTTCTGGTTTCACTATCTCGGTTCTAGGTTCATAGTTACACTTAATCTTACAAACCAATCTAAAGCCTCCATTATATTAGTTTTTGTGATATGGATGGTTGCAAAACTCGCTATCCGTCGGGTTAGTAGATATTAAAGGGGCAGATCATATGTATCTTGACCATGAGAAACTATTATTATATCAACCATATTCAATTCATTGAATGTATGTAATTATTAAAGTAGTTTTTATTTATGCTATTAAAAACCATAAAGTTAAACTATTCCATTATACATAGTTATTTAGTAAAATAAAGTTAATGATTAAAAATGTGTGCAAAGTGTTTTTAATTATTTATTTAGATTGTTTCGAAAGCTTTGAGTCAATATTTTTACTGGTTTACTATTATCTATCATATTAAGTGACATGTTATATGAAAGTGTAAATTATCATACTTTTTTTCAACTTGATAATGATGAAATTTTTTTAAACATCAATTTGAGAAAAATTTACTTATAAAAACAAAAATGAAACAAAAGACAGTCTTAGCTGTCGCAGTCAATGCATTTTTTTAAAATTGACAACTCATGCTCTGCATTTAACTACCCGTCCGGGATATTCACATATTAACACTAGTGTGGTAGAGTTCAGGAATGAATCATTTAGATGAAATGTATCCTCATTTGCGTGGATAAAGAGCAATAAATCATTTAGAAAAAATATTCATGCTACGCCCGGCCAGGGTTCGAATTCTATCCTACCCATTAAAGGAAAAACAGACAAGATGAGACCAACGGTTTTGTCTACGTGTCCACTAGCACGGGCCATTCTCGTCGAAAGACAGGAATGAGAGGGTCTCGTGACAATTGGTGAAATGGGGAATACATTTTAATCATTGATAGAAAGAAGGGTAAAGGGTGATTATAATGCTATAGATAATTCATATTAGGGGAAGCGAGATTTTCCGCTTAGCACCCCAATTCTAATAGATTAACTTTTTTTTTTGTTATTTCAAGTAGATCCTATGAAAATTATCCCGATGGATTCGCCAGCTAGTTTCTGTTTTGTTCCTGCGATAAAATAAAATTAATAACTGCGCGTACCGTGTTTTCTAGACCTTAACATAAACTAGTAGCCATTTTATTCACTAATTAACGTATTTTAAGAGTAATTAAAAACATAATTTTTGTGAAAGGGTTGTTTGGTTGATGTAATGTGATAACGAGGGAAAGGGTTGCTATATTATATATCGGAGGAAGATGTATGTATCCACCATGTTCTATGTCCTGTGGAAGCGATAAAAAAAATCTTTGATCGTTCATCAATACCTCGCACCCTATTGTTAGGCCACGGGGTGAAAGGAGGGGCGTGTAAGGGGAAGATGCTCGCGGGAGATTTATCTCCAACTCACACGATCAAAAACTGTCCGCTTGACCTTTACCTGGAACGTTATGTTCCTCCTACCTTCTCATGTCTGGATATGTTTAAATATAGTTCAACTCAACATTTTAAGATGGGTTGGAAATAAACACTGATTAAAGTACATATTTGTACAGGTTTTTTTTAATAACGAAAGCTTTTTTTTACAAAATAAAAAATATGGGTTCAGTAAATACGTATAGTTTAATTTTTATATCTAGTAATCCCAACAGCTATTAAATATTTGTCTTGGATATTGCGAAATTCAAACAGTACTTTTAATCCTAATTTAAAAAGTTCCTGTTCAAATGTTATGATATTTATTTAATAACGGTTGATATTACTGGACATTTATATTCACAGAGAACCTTTCAATAAACTTATCTGGAATCGTTAAGAGTGGAGACGTTTTTGTCATCCACCACAGCAAATAGTATAGTTAAAACCTTAGCCACCGTCCACAAACTTCGTGGGACTGTTGGCTTAGTCGGTTTTTATTAGGAGTGCTTACCTCGTACTTCTTGAAATAAAATTCATTTGAGCATGTTATGTTCTGACAAGTCATTTACTTATCGTTTTGGTATTTAAATAGAGTAGAATTCTATGAACAGTCGACGTCTATTCTACCTTTCCTCATACCACAACAGTTCATTTATTGCAGCTATAGCTGTCACGTCGACGCATGATACGTCATTTTTGCAGTTATGATGTCTTGCAACTGTGGCCTTTAAAGCGTATAGCCCAAACTGGTAGTAATACGTGGTGCTAGATAAAAAAATAAAATTATAGTATTTAGATTTTAGAAATGTTAACACAATAATTTGAAAATCCAAGTCATAATCCATCATAGCTTCGAAATATAAGCGATCATTTAAAAAATAAAGTTGAAATCGGGTTAGTAGAACTGTTGGAATAATTTTCTTAAATTGCGGCATCGCTATTGAAAATTGGTAAGCTTTGATGTAAAAATACTTGCAGCAAATTCTTTTATTAAAAAAAACTTATCTCGAATTGGTTTGGTAGACATTTATATCGAACAAAATCCTCGTTTAAAAAAAAGTCAATTTCCTTTTTATTTTTAGCAGCATTTAAACTACCCGTTCTGGCTATACGTTGATGTACTAATCACGCTAATGGTTTTAGGAATGAAGGTGGTAATACTTAGAGGAAGTGCACTTGAATTTACTTGGAGGGAAAGTGGAAAACCATTTTGGACAAAAACACCTCAGTACACCCGACAGAGATCCGAACCTCAATCACACCGTCATCGGCAGTCTAGTATACTGCGATAATGATGCCTTAGACCATGTAGCCACAGAATTGGGTCCCCTCTGTAGTTATTTCACTGTATAATCTTTCATTTTAAATAAAGAGTAATACACAACAATCGTACATACTTTCTCAAATAGTATTTTATAGTTTGACAACATTTAAAAGTGAGTTATCAATTAACTACCCTTTGGTAAATCTTTTCGAAAAAACAAACATTATTTTTATAATCGTTTGAAACCTTTTTCAAATAATAATTTAGAATAAAATTGCTAAAGCCGTTAAAAATATTACAATAACTGTTCAAAAACCAAGCTTCAGTAAATTAACCTAAAATGATTTTATTTTAGAAGACTTATTTAAAGACTTTACAGATGTCAATTTCAAACAAAATCATTAAAGCCGTTTTCCATAAATTTTAAATTTTCAAAAATTAACCTCTAGTTAATTACCTTAGTTTGAGAGCTAGCATGACAATTTTAAGAATGCCCTGAAGTATTACCATATGCCATATAAATATAAAGTTTGAATAAAATCCATCAAACAATTTTGGCTATAGCCTCAGGTTTGTACATAAAGATAAAAATGGAGACAAACAAGTCATTTCAATTTTAAACATAACTTTTGTTTCCACTAAAAAGACAAAAACAAATAGAAACAGTTGGATGGAAAGAATGGTAAGGTATTTATAAAACAGCTAAATAGAGTATATTTCAAGAATAATGTTAGCTCTATTGTACCAATAGTTTTTAAATTAGTATAGGGAACGGTTTATTCCAAGATATTCAAATTTCAAGCTTAGGCCTACACACATTTCCCTAAACGTTCTAAAAGCGATCCCAAGGTGGTTTAAATAATCAATATTAGGTCAGTTAGTCCCGCATTTGACCTGAACTGCTGATTATTTCGTTTACTGATGGAGGGGTAGATGACTTTCAAGACATAGACTACAAATACGATCTAAAGGGCCAGTTTCATGGTCAGACTAAGTAGGCCTCAAATGTGGATCTACTTAATACAAGACGACACGTACCTAGACTTGAAAGTAATGGGCCAGTTTCATATGCGAAACTGGCCCATTCAATTGAGCTAGAGCCAGAGTCACAAACTTTACTAAAACAATTTTAATATATTTATAAGTCAAATCATGTGATATAAAGTTGTTACGTTTTATAAATAGTATCAATACTTATAGAATAATAGTAATATTATTCTAGTATGTTATAAATGTTGAATGTAAAAATATGTTTTCATTTTCTAAACTCTCTTCCTATCAGACTCCCATACATACGGAGCGGAGAACGGACATAAAGTGATGCAAATCATGATGATTGTCAGTTCTATTATTACCTTCCCTGTAGTGTGGCCCTCCCCCTTATCTTAAGTTAGGGGATCATTCTGCCGAGGTCCCACCATCAATCTTCTTATTGATCCCTGTCAACCCTGGATGTTGAATAAACTTCCCACGGGGCTATATTCATCCTAATAGCCTCTACGACCTGAGTGAACTGTTGGTTCCTAACAGTAATCAAACCAGGTACCCACGCATTAACAGGCAGGATCAAAGGAGCTTGAGGATAAGTAGAATGTAGACGATACAAATCAGTTCTTTACGGAAGTAACTCCTGATTGGGTGATTTTGTTTCGGAAAAAATACACTTGAACATGGATTTGAAACATTTTACTACGGCTTTACTCACTGATACCCCTAACAACTGAGATACCCAGTTTCTCATCCTGGTCAGTGTAACACTTAATTATGTCAATCTACCACTAGGTTTGATGTAGAAACGTTTTTAGTTAAAATACAAAGTATTAAAAATAAATTGAATGAATATTTAGGTTTTAAAAATGTTGCTAACACACCAAACTTAAAAGTCCCTAAATCGTATAAAAGGAAACTAGGTACCTAACTATGATTCATGAGGGATTGATGAGTTAGGGAAAGTAAGGGAAAGAGAAATAAAAAGAGAAAGAGTGAGCGAAAGAGCGAGTGAGATAAAAAGATTGAGAGAGAGTGAGTAAGAGTGTGAAAGAAATATAAAAGAGAGATCAAGAGTGGTTGAGAGATACAATTTAGTGAGAGAGAAGGAGTGAATGAGAGAGGGATTGAGTGAGAGAGAAAGAATGAGTGAGATAAAAAGAGTAAGTAAGAAAGAAAGAGTGAATGATAAATAAAGAATGAGTAAGAGAGAAAAAGTGAATGAGAGATAGAAAGAATGAAAGAGAAACAGTGAGTGATAGAATAAGAGTGAGCGATAAAGAGAGATTGAGTGGGAAAGAGTGATAAAGAATGTTTGAGAAATAAATTGTGAGTGAGAGAAAAGGAAAAATGAAGAGAGAGAGATGGAGTGAGTGATATGAAGTGAGAGAGATGGAGTTCGAGAGATGGAATGAGAGTGATGGTGAGAGAAAGAAAGAGCAGGTTATAGAGAAAGAGTAAGTGAAAATAAAGAGAGAAAGAGTGAGTGGGAACGTATAAGAGAATGAGTGAGTGAACACTTGTTGGTATCTGATTGTACAAGCTAAGAGCCGCACTGTTCTAGTAAATATGATGCACTGTTTATTTATGGCACAAGGGCTGGTTTTATTTCGAACTCTGGTTGGAAAAACACAAGCCCTTGTCATAAATAAACACGCCATAAAACTCTTATTCTTGATTAATAAGGAACGAAATTATTTCAATTAGTTTGTTACGCTTTATACTGGTTTTACAATATATAGTCTTAATCTAGTGAAATTTTAAACCAGCTGGTGTAAACGTTCTTCTCACGAGGAATATTATTCTTTTTTATTATTTAATTAACCTCACAGAAGAATAAACAGATGTTAAATTATGTTTAAATAATAATTCAATATTGGTCTAATATAAATTGTGTTAATAAAACGCGAAAAGTAGGCTTACTAAAACCCATCATAAAAGAGATATAATCTGAGGATCTGTTAAAAGCTGATGCTTCTCTACGCACAGTTTTTGAAATCTTGTCTGTTGATGCTAGTAAAAAATGGAAGAAGAGTGACACGGAATAAGTATTTGGTTTTTCAAGAGTTCAAACAAATTTAAGTTTCAGTTTCGTTTTTTGAACTATTCTAGAGACGATTATCTTAATACCTATCGGCAAGCCAAATTTTAGATTTATAAGATGTTTATAAGTGTTCGAATAATTCATGTGGGCCTAGAGATATCAAAACTTTATTAAATTACATCCGGCTGCACACTTTATACAATTTATTCTTTTACTATATCAAGATAGCCAAGATGATCCTAAACCAAATATATCTACCACTACAATTTAAAACAAGATTTGAAACTAAACAAATCAACTCATAGACTGGGTGCACACACAAATGCAATACATTGAAAACTGAACGTTTGGTTAAGAAATATCAAGATATGTGAAAATTAATTATATTCATGTTTACAAAAGCATATAGGAAAAAAAGATAATCACAGTTTAACAAATATGAATGAAATAATCGGCTGTTAAAGAGACAGATTGGTCTCTGCAATTACCTGCCAAATTTCGATTTACTATCACAACCAAAAGTGGTTTTTTCTAATGATTTGTGAAATTTTGAGCCACCTATTTCTTGGATACAGTTTTCGATTGTACAATTTTCATTATTTTATGATTATTTGGGGTGGTCTTTGTACTGTACATGATTTCATATATTTCAATATTTTTTTACCATAAATAGAAGTTTTTTTTTGTATTAGTTTTAGAAATACCGTCTGTCTATCACCGGGATCAGAGAAGAAATCATTTTATCTATCAGGCTAAAACTTCGTATCTAGTGTTTTCATAAGGACTTTTGGAATTGTCTATAAGACCCTAAGGCTAAGAAAGAGTAGTTTACTTCAAGGCGAACAGAGCAAAAAAAAAGAAAGAAGATTTACGCAAAATTGTCTTGAAACGATTTTAATTAAAGTTTGTATCCAAGCACTGTTTAACAACATAAATAAAATGGTGCATTTCATTTTCCCATGGAAATGACTTAAGATATTTGGCATGAGTAATTTATAATTTTGATCATATATTCGAAACTCCTTGAGATACGAGTTTGCTTATATTTTCAAAGCTGTACTCTTAAAAATAAATAACTTTCAATTGAACCGTAATTTAACCAAAATAAAAAAAGGAAATATATAATATAACCGATGAGTAATTTTGAATTATAAAAGCCAAAACACAATTTTGTTCTTACATAGTTATATATATATATATATATATATATATATATATATATATATGTGCTCAAAGGGTCATGAAACGTCGACAACCTTCAAAATATCGTATTAGATTTTGTTTACAATCATAAAACTTTCTCTCTCTCTGAGGGGTTGTCGTAAAATCAAAAGGGACAGTGAGCTATTAAATTAGATTTTGAATTTGCGTAGTGAAAAAATCGTGTACATATGAACATTCCTGGAATAGAAAGCTACGTTTACAATTCATCAAGGGAATTGAACAAAAAATGTAGAATCATTTGGATATACGTACACAACTTTACTTTTCTTTGCCCGCTACGATGTAGCTTTCTCTTTGATATTTTATTAACCTGGCCATCAGCTCGTGTAGCCTGTCAACCTCCGTCTTCCTATTGCACCCCCCACCCTTTTACTTTCCTCATACAACTTTACGTAAGGCTACATAATAAATATAAAAATATCCGTAGTGGAATGTATGTTTGGATTTGAAACTTTACATAAAAGTGAGGTCCTCCGTAAAGTTAAGTCCCCACGGAAAATACAAATTTATTTTATTTTTAAAATTAGTTATTTTTTTACTCTTAGTTTTCCCCGCAAATTGACGTTATTCCCCCCCTTTTTTTAAAGGAGCACACAAATTATTGTTATTTACCGATCCTCTACAGGCTCTTTTGACTGTGGAATAAACGTTGATGAACACTTTGGCTGAACATTTAGATCAGAATCTGCTTGAGTGATGCAGAAATTCAATATATGTTGACCCATGACGCTTTGCAACACAAACCAGAAACAGATGTTTACCGATATATTGTATTATTTTATACTGGATAAACATACTAAATATTTTAGATAATATCGTTGACCTCAGGGTAAATTGGTCACCTCATGACCTGGTGTTCGTAGGTTCAAACCCAGTGGGATCAATGGGGTTTCTTAAACGATAAAAATCTGTAGAAAAACTTCCTTCAGCGGGGAGGTAAAGCCGTCGGTCCCATGTCGATTATGGTGTGTAAAATAACCCTGAAAGGTATGTGCAAATACCTTTCTCGGCCAAATTGATGGACCCTTTCGCTCTCGCTCATAGAAATTCTCGTGTGCTGATATAATAATTAGGTGGTTCAATTTCACGTAGCACTGAGTGCACTACACTGATGATACTGAAATATTGTGATTGGGGTTGAGCTCGTCACGTGATTACGTTAATGCTATTTTCTTGTTTATTTTTTATGAAAAGTGTGAGTTCACATTAAGACGTCAATATCATCTTGTCTGGTCTTCTGGTGACTGGAGGGTCAGTTCTACAACCCCAACCGGGTGTACTCTGGTGGAGTTTTTCACTCTCCCTCCACACAAGTGCTGGTACATTTAATAAACACATTACATGGGCTAGTAGTTTGTAGGGTTATATTCACAGTGAGCTGTTTATTGCTCCTAGCCCGCCTCTATGGCAGCACAAGAGGACTATATTTCTACCTCGTAACGATATGAACTCGAGTCTCCTAAACGTGACTACTCGTTTGGAGGAACTCTGAGCTCTTGCCTAGAGCCGTGACTCTAATCCCTGACGATCTCACTACGAGCGTGTCTCCTTGCTAGTTTGTATGATGTCGACGTGACCTCACTGATTCCCCCCGCACGCAGACGTTGTTTTCGTACTTAATTCTGTAAATAAGACCTTATTCAAATTCAATTGGGTGTATATTTTTTTATTATAAATGTAGCTTTAAAATAAATGTAATTGAAACTAATTTCATCAAACATTCTTACAAACAAATATGTTTTCTTTTACACTGGTTTGAAGGCCAGGGAAATATTTATTCAATTTGTTAGTATGAGACAACTTGTATCGCTTCTACGCGTGCACCTGTACTTAACTTCGCTGAAAACTAGGAGCCGTGCTAGTACCAAATTATGTACAAGTTTTCCTGATAGTTTTGTTTAGAATATCCAACATAGTTGGTCATTCACACTATAATAATTCACTTTTACTGGATTCAATAGTGAATTATATACGAAAACATTTGCCATGTGTACGCGGCATATAAATAAAGATACCAACATTAGTCCCATGGTGCTATGTTGTCTGTGCGCTGCGTCTTACCAACCAACCGGGCTATCAGCATGAACCATTGTTCCCTACTGGGTTCATATAATACATATATAGAAACACAGAGTCATTTTAACACATATATTTATTATAGTAAACAAAAGATAAATTGTCATAAATACAGGTTTCACAAGATTGAACAAATAGCAAAGAGCAAATAAAGAATGTAACATTTACACAGTCTCACTTGGTAGATTTTGTTATTAATAGGTATCCATAAAACATGATGAATACACAGCTGATATCTCCAGCTGATTGGAGGCTATGAAACAGGTGTCACTAAAGTACTACTGCTGGTCTTATTCCCCTATGGTACTGCCAGCATAATATAGTACATTGATAACTATAAATATCTATGCTAAATCAAAACCTAATCATAGGCTAATATAAAAATAGAATAATTAGCGCGGACCCCACAATGAATCTAAGGCAATTTCCTTGGGTAGCGCCATTAAGCCAATACTCAGCTAATTCACAGTTTTCAACAACATTTACATAAAGTCCTAAACTTGTTTTTAAAGTAAACAGACATCCTGGTAGTAGCCCCCAATATAAAAAACTAATGTTCATGACGTTTAGGACGTCATGACTAAATTCGGAACGAAGGAGTAACGAACTCGTGACTCAGACTAAGTCTCAACACTAACATTCTTAGCCAGAGGCTTTAATGTAAGAACAGTGCCATGTGACACATAAATAATCTTAGCAAACATCTATGCTCAAGTTAGACATACCAAATTTAGTAAACCAAAACAAAAATATCCTTCTAGAAACCAAACGAGGCTTCTCATGAAATAAAAGACATATAATTTTCCTTTGAAGAAGGGTGCATAAGTTACATTACTTTACAAAAGTCCTAGTAGCAAGGACTTGGCCACGACGACAGGATACCAGTACAGCTGAACGCGTCGTCCATGTCCACGGTGAATTGAGTAGGGCGACCCCTTATCCCGTTGTCACGGCTGAAGGTAGCGAATCTGACGCCGCAGTCGCCATGGTCCTTCGTGACGGCGCCGGGCGGCGAATACTCCGTGTAGTCTTGACTCACGGTGGAACTTTTCTACGAATCTGACGCCGCAGTCTCCATGGTCTATAGTGTCGGCGCCGGGCGGCGAATATTTCTTGTTGTCTCGACTCGCAGTGAAATTATTCTACGAATCTGACGCCGCAGTCTCCATGGTCTATAGTGTCGGCGCCGGGCGGCGAATACTCCTTGTAGTCTCGACTCGTTGTGGAATTATTCTACGAATTGCTATCTCTGGACGGCCCATATATATACCAAACCTGGCTAGGACAGGACGAAGAAGAAATGGAAAATAAGAATGTAAGAACCAGACAGAAATAAAGGAGAATAAACGTGGGGAGAAAAGGAAAACAAAAGAACATTATCAAAGGTTCTTCAAATGACCACCAGTATCTCTGCGTGCGCAACAGGTCAAGGCGTCGACTCTTCGCCTCTCGCTCTTTTCACCAGCTGAGTTTAACAACTGCGCACGTGAGTCGGCTATGGTCGGGAACCTCGTGTTTTTTAAAAGAATGATATCTACAGACATCTGGCTGGGGTGAGCTTGTTCATAAATATATTATAACATAATATATCTGTATTAATTTACTTATTTAATATCCACTATTGTTTTTATGACAAATAAGGATATATACATTTTTTTTTTACATTTTTCGTGTGTGTACACCACGTGGCCGAAGAACGCCCGTTTATGAATTATTATCCTCCAGGAAAAGCGAAGTGTTAAAGTCTTTAGTTCATAAACACAATAATATTAGCCTTCTTCTTTGATATTTAACACCGTAATTATCACAAGACAATATTTTTGATCAACCACGTGTTAGGAGGTTAGGCGATAGGTAACTTTCGTAGATTAGAAGATATAACTTTAGAAACAGATTAAATTAAATATGCTGATTTAATTTCAGTCTCGCATAAAATCCCGAAAATATTAAATATTTTCTTGTAGCTGTTCAACCATTTGGTTGACACGCTACAAGCATATTTGCACTAATGTAGTAGCAGCGAGAATGAAGGTAGAATTTAGAATAAGTGTATACGTAATTGCGAGGAGGGTGAGACGGAAAACATTTAGGATAACACCCCTAGTATACCTTGCCGGGATTTGAACTGTGACCTCCATACCACTGGAAAACCAAACTAGACGAGACGCCTGCCTTTTAAGTAGAGGCTAATTTCATGTTAAGGCATCTCTTGGAAGTATATATTTTTACCAAAATAAACATTTTAAAATTTTGTCTAGCACTAATAATTTTATTGTTTTTCCTTGTGATTTAACTTTTAAATCTTTGGGATGATCTTTTAATTGGTTTTATAAACGAGTTACTAATTGAATCATTGGGATATATGTGTATTTTTAGATTTAGGTTAAGTCATCAAAGAAGATTAATGTGTAAAATAAGACCATTATAAAACCAATTTACAATCCTCAATCTGACAGATTAAGCTAGGGAAACAGTAATCAGCCCTACCACTGGGGGCCAGGGGGACCGTGACTATTGAAATACAATCATGGCTAATAGTATTCTAAGATTGAGTTTAAGGCCGGTATGAAATACCAAAACTGAATACTGTCTTGGTGTTAGTGTTGATGTTCAAATATTTAAGAACAATTTTAAATAGCAATGACAATGTTATAGTGGAAATTAGGAAAAGAACAGAAGGATAATATTTGGTCCGTAAGTCGTTACCATCTCGTCTGTTGTCAAGAAATGTGAAACTCAGAAGCTTCAAAACCATAGTTTTACCGGTTCTTCTTTATGGTTGTGAAACGTGATCTCTTACCTTGCATAACGAGAATAAATTTAGTATGGTTGAAAACAAACTAATTAGAAATATATTTGGTCCAAAATGAGATGAATATAATGGATAGTGGAGGAAGTTACACAATTATGAGTTACATATCCTGTACTTATAGTCGGAAATTTCTATGGAAATCAAATTTCCCATTTTAGGGTGGGCAGGACATGCAGCGTGAATAGAATGAACTATATTCGTATTTATGGCAGAGTCTTGAGAGGCAAACCCAATAATAAGAGACCTTTGGGAAGACCTAGATGCGGATGGGAGGATAGCATTAGAATGGACCTAAAAACAGAGGGGATGTAATGAGATTGACTGGATAGAAAATAGGACGATATTTTGTAAGGGCTGCAGAGAGTTTCTGATACTATAGAAGAAAGTAGTGTTAGTGCTAGTAGAGTATTAATGTTAACGTTGTTTTAATATTAGTGCTAGTGGAATTTCAGTGTTCGTGTTGTTTTTGTGTTGGTGTTGGTTAGTTAGTTAGGGTATTTTTATTTGTTTGTGTTATTTAGGTGCTATTTTTGTTTTAGTGTTAATTCTAATGGAGTTATTAGTTTTGGTGGTAAATATTAGTGGAGTTTTATGGTTGTGTGTTGGAACCAAGCTTGGTGTTGTTTTGGTGCTATTGTCACGTTAGTGACGATATTTGTTTGTTAAGAAGAGTTAAAAATGTGAGCGGAGATTTATTGGTGAGAAAGGGATACTCACTAATACTACACTAACCCTCAAACAACATTCAGCCTTTTTTTTTTACAAATTACTCTTTAAACTCCACTAAAACACACTAACGCTAAAATTAGACTACCACCCCAACAACACTAGGCCTTGCACACCTCCCTCAAACTCCACTAAAAATACACTAACACTAAGACTACACTCAACCTCGTTTTCATATCCTGTCCCAAGTTTAATCCTTGGTTTTGTATCTTCTTGACATCGAGGTAAACGTCCCGATGCTTGGATGAACGTTTGTTTAGTCAGACGTGTAACCACGGTTGTCCAAGTGGTGGACTGTGATGGGTGGATTGGTCCCAACTAGAAGGAATAATCAACATTTACTCTAGTACATCACTGGTCCTGAAAAAAATTGTCAGCTTGAAGAGACCCTTTGATTTCTTTTTAAAAAGCACACTTTTTTGGTGATCAGCGCTATACTTTAACTAGGACGAGCACAAAAATTACACGTATATTAACACACGTAAAATATATTTATATAGGTTAACCAAAACCGACTGACTATAAAATTTAAAGCAACTCGTACGTGTAAACCTACAATAATTAATTTTCGTCGTTTGATGAGCTGTTTGTATTTATCTAAAGTTGAAAGACCAACCAAATGTTTGACAGTTGACGTCACGGGGAGAATGACATAAAGCGAACGTGTAAAACACCTCAACTGTCTACTGATCTAAGTGTACCGGGTTCTATATCCACATGGCTGAAAAAGTTATCATTGATGAAATTAGGTTGTTTCCTTTCACAGTTATAAGTTTACAGCTTGAGAACTAGATGTTGTATCTCTTCTCTAAGTTAGTTTGTAGATCGTGTGCTGATCTAATCAATTTGTTTATAAAGTGCACATAAAATTCCACTGATAAAAAGCTGTTTGTATATTTAAAATGCCCTGAAAGTTGAAATTTTGTTTTAAACTAGTGATTATTTTCTAATATAGGCGTCCAACACAATAACATATATATTTTTATCTATTTATTTGAGGTATTCAACGTCGATTTTATAAACCGACTGATTATACTAGCCCTCGATAATGTCTATGACTGAAGGCGAAAGGGCCTACCAACTTTTCTGGGAAAGGTATTTTCACATATCTTCCAGGGTTCTTTTACTGCCACAATATAAATGGGAACGACGACTTTACCTCCTCCCCGAAGGAATTTGTGCTACTGATTTTTACCACCCGTCTGGGTTTGAACTCATGAATATTGAGTCCTGAGGTGAGCACTTTACCTCAAGATCACCGAAGTCAACAACGCATATATCGGTTGGTAGAAACTACCGAATCTCTATAGGACACTCCTAGGCATGGCCTACAAAGCTCACAGGTGATCAGAGCTATAAATGAAAGCTATCCAGTTCACGTTGTACCTCAGAATATTAATTAATAATTTGGCGTATTAAAGGTACACACTCTAAACCAACTGGTTATATCTGCACATGATTTAAAACTATAGTAACTATAGAACAAACACCACAACCACTAGGCTGTAAATTCATAGTTTGGAAAGGAAAAGCCCTAATTTCACAAACTATAATTATTTCAGCCGTGTAGGTAATTAAACCCCGGACCTTTATCTCAGTAGGACGACACTATAAGGATATTAACAGACAGAGCAATGGGGCTGAAAAGTCTCTAGGAAGGTAAGACCAAATAGAGCTCCATCCCCCTGTGGTTGAACCGGCTGTATGTCAGGCACAACACTCTACCGGTGATATTATACATAGTCGTGTTTTGAACCATGCCCCGTGCGGTACAAGAGATAACATTTGAAAATATTATTTATCTAATTATTTTTTCATTCCCTCTTACTACCCTTCCAGGCTATCCACCTATTTAAACTAATGGGGTAAGGATGAAGAAGGTAGAATTGAAAGGAAATCTACCTATATCATTTAAGTAATACAAAACTTCAGTACATCCAGCTGGTATTTGAACCTCGACCTCCCCTTGTCAGCAAACTTGTTTGGATGAGCTTGACATTTATTCCTCAAGCTTACCAATGTGGATCAGTCTAAAAAGCATTTAGTCTGCTGTTGAAAGCTGTATCGGTGATGTGGATTTTTAAAGCTACTCTGTGTATCAGACTATTTACAAGTAAAATTTTCAAAACTAAACAGACAAAGCCAGACAAGTTTTTTAATTAAAAAGCTAAAATCTCTTGATATTTATTTTCTATTCATATACGTACTTCTTTTTAATTTAAATATAATGGAAACCATATAAAATACATTCATCAGATAAAATATCACAGTAAAATGTGTTTCATTTTACAACGTCCACTTTCCCCACTAAACATCACCTTGTGTCATGTTTTGGCCCTGTCTCCTTGTGGCATGATTTGAACCTGTAGCCTTATGGAATGGCTTGGCCCTGTCTCATTGTGTCATGGTTTGAACCCGTAGCCTTATGGAATGGCTTGTCCCTGAATCCTTGTGACATGGTTTGAACCCGTAGCCTTAAGGGATGGCTTGGCCCTGTCTCCTTGTGGCATGATTTGAACCCGTATCCTTATAGAATGGCTTGGCCCTGTCTCCTTGTGACATGGTTTGAACCCGTAGCCTTATGGAATGGCTTAGACCTGTCTCCTTGTGACATGGTTTGAACCCGTAGCCTTATGGAATGGCTTGGCCCTGTTTCCTTGTGGCATGGCTTGAACCCGTAGCCTTATGGAATGGCTTGACCCTGTCTCCTTGTGACATGATTTGAACCCGTAGCCTTATGGAATTGCTTGGCCCTGTCTCTTTGTGGCATGGTTTGAACCCGTAGCCTTGTGTAATAGCTTAGCCCTGTCTCCTTGTGGCATGGTTTGAACCCGTAGCCTTATGGAATGGCTTGGCCTTGTCTTCTTGTGACATGATTTTAACCCATTACCAATGCGTATGTGAATGCAAAGTACTTACCATGGCAAATGATGCTTTGCATAATTGTTTGAAAGCTACAAACTATCCTGTGTGTAATGAAGTGAACATCCCTAAATAGACATCCACATGACCTCAAGTATTACCTCAAGGCACGGCGTCAGAAATTTAAGTATAACAATATATTGAGGGAATCCCTGTGATTATGTGTTCTACAACCCGCAATGCAAAACTGTATAACATCTAGTATTTTATCTACCTCACGGCGCCAAAGGTGTAAATATAAATTGAAAGAACATCTTTATCATAATATTCTACTCCAAACATTACACACCTGTAGTACAGCTAATGTGTTATCTACATCATGACAACAGAAGTTTATCTATATAATTTTTTTAAGAACCCCTGTATTTTAATATTCTACTTCACGCATTACTCAACACTAGTACATCTCGTATCAGCCCTCCCGTACGGCGTTAAACAAGGTCGTAGCCAGCCAATAATTTCAGGG
>CABFOW010002109.1:73203-83500 GCA_902141385.1 Timema californicum | reverse complement strand
AGAAACACTGAAATCGCTAGAGAGGGCTAAATAAAAAAAACTCTAGTGATATTAATCAGATGTTTCTAGGAACTTGTCCCAAAGGAAGTATATCACTGAAGCCTCAAATTTGTGTAATTACCCCCTTCTGATGACATTTACTTACTTCATCAGCTTGAGACTAATTAGGAAATGACTTGATTGACCAACATTTCGGGTAATTTTCCCGTCTTTGCGAGTGACCTTTATGCCAGGGGAGAAGGGAAGTAGACTTGATTGAGGGTCTTAGTAAGGCTCGGACACATTTGACCTCGGGTAACCTTATACAAACTTTGGGTTGGATTCACACAGGATAGTCACATCCATCAAATAAAGGGAGACTAAGCAATCCCTCAAAAAACATTTACCACTAGGTCTCGTATTTTCTAGTTTGACGGTGGTGGAGAGATTGGGGTATGAATTCCGGCAGGATGTATTGAGCTAGTTCTTCCTCAATGGTCCTCATTCTACCTCCACTCAAATACGTGGACTTTTTCAACATTCTACTTTCCTTATTCCATCTCTATTAGTTTAAATATGAGAATATCCTGGCTCTATATACTAGGATTTTAGCAGAAAGAATATTTTTAGAAAATTCAAGCACATCATTAATTTTCGACAGTGGTATTATTAGTGTTATTTCAAAGGTAATTATATTATCTAGAAAAAGCGACAGCTACAAATCCCATTACTTCACATATCGATGTACAGTACATCAAAGTAGTTTTAGGAACTTCTATAACTGCCAGATATTGTTTTTCTGACCAGAATCTATAGCAAGACGTGGAACAGAACTAAAGAGGAGATACAATATTATAATATTAACTAGCGTGCGTTATCTGATTTGATGTGCCCCTCTGTAGCTTAGTGACCCCCCGGGCCCTGTAATAAAGTTGCAGTCCTGTTGAAATGTCAAAGCTCCTCGTGACATACAGGCCTCGAGTATTTGCTCTGGATATTATTATCTCACAAGGTGACTTGTGTTCAGTGGCGAGAGAAGATCGTTATAATCTGCGTAGGAGGCATAGCGCCAATTTTGTGCGACAAAATTAGACATCATAAGAAACTAATCATAGGTGTATATTTTAAAAGTTCATAGGGCTAAAAAAAAGTCTTGCATACTATTCAGATGGGTAGTAAGATTCAGTGCTAAAAAAATGCTCACACAATAGTTCTATGCAGATAAAATATATTCCGTACGTGTTTCAGAGCTAAAATATATTCCCTACTGGTTTTAGAGCTTATGTTTGTTTCTAACATATTTAACATAAATAAATAATTCTTAATATAAATATATAAGTTATTCAGACAACTTAGTTCATTGATAGCGCGTTTGTGTACCATCTACATACATATAAGTCTCGGATTCGATTCTCAGCATGTATGAAGAATATGTTTTTTCAAGAATTAGGTTTTTAATTCTTGTTCTGATTCAGTTGGTTCTTAAAATGCCCCTCCCTTAAAAGTTATTTTTATATCTGTATTCCCCAAATAAATAGATATAAATTCATACAACATCAGTTCACTAAAATAGATGTTGATAGTCTGTTGAAATGTATTGAAATGTGCCGTTATGTGTGTTGCCAGCAGCACCCACTGTGTTTTCCAGCGTTTTCACGAAAACTATGGCACAAAAATTATGGGAATAGGATATGGCACAAATTCAGCACTAAATATTGACATAGGTTTCATAATTTGTGCCGTTATGGATGCTGCACTGGTTTTTTGGGGGTCTTTCACTAGAAATACAGTGGCACAAATTATCGTGATAGGATATTCTTGTGGCACAAATTCAGCACTAAATAGTGGCATAGGTTTCATAATTTGTGCCGTTAGTGGTGCTGGCAACTTAACGGACCTGCAAGTTTGGGATCTGATTCCTGATATTTAGAATCGGCTCCCCAACCCACTGAGCTACTAAAGACACCTTTCTTAGGTTTCAGCCAAGAATCGACAGTGTGTTAGTTGTAGAACCCGCTGAAGGAATTTTCAGCTGCGTTATCTGAGATTTTATATTGTTTAGCCTACAAGTGGTCAACTGGTCTTGATGGAGGTGGTTTGAATCCCTGCCCAAGTCATATTTTAAAAAAATCTCAAGATTAATGTAATACATAAACTCACAAAACTAGTGACGTATCGATCACATCAGGAGATTGAGCTTTCTTTGACTAATACTTTTATCAGAAAGTTTAACGACTTATCATAAAGCCAGGGATTTAGGAGGAAAAATTAAGGCATATGCGCCAGAATTTGTTTGGAGAAAATATGTAAAAATTAGAGTGATACATCATAAATGCTTCTTAGTTTGTCAAGCTGAGATTATAACTCCAACCTCCCCATCACTGTCAATGCATTATATTGTGAGACTTACTCTTTAAACCACCAAAAACAGTGGCGTATTCTCTGGGTATGCTAGTCCTGCTTTGCATACCCATAATAATATGGACTAGTTTTTGTTTAATTCAATGCTGTATGCGTAAACACTAATGTTTAAATCTTACTAATATTATAAATGTGAAAGTTTGTGTGTTTGGATGTTTGTTACTCAATCACTCCAAAACTGCTGAATGGATTCGAATGAAACTTTGCACGTTGGTAGAGAATGTCCTGGAATAACATATAGGACTATTCCCAACCTTTGATTTTACATTAATTTTACAATACTAATATTTAAATTTTTCTTACACATTAATTTTACAATATTAATGTTTAAACTTTTTCTATTTTGATATATTATATAATATTATATTTCGTAATAAAATAAATATATAGTATTTAAGTTATCAATTATTAATTTAAATTTTTTCTTTTAAAGTTTAGTATATAATTAAAAGATTTTATCAATTATTGTGGGCGAAGCCACGACGGGTAAAACTAGTTGTTAATAAATATACATGTAATTGATTATTAATTTTAAAACTAATATTAGTTTATATTCCAAGAATATTATGTTTTAAGTAATTATTCGTCCAAAAGGTTCTACTTAGCACAATAGGAAACCCAGGGCTTGCTACTTGAAAAACGCAAGGCAAGCTAGGGAGGCTCTAATGACCTTGCCCAATATCTAGGGGGTTGCGACACATTCCTTTCCACTCGCCAATAAGTAAATGGCCAATGAGCTCACTTTTTACACCCCAGTTCATGCTGTTCATGCTGTTCATGTGAAGCAAGCTAAGCATTGTGCCAACATTGAAAAAAGATTCAAAATCACAATGTTTATTTATTTATTAAGATAATTTAGTATAGTTTAAGTAAAATTACATAAAATATATATAAAATTAATTGTTAGTATACGTAACAAGCTTTAAATTATACACTAATGAATACATTGAGTTATGTTTAGGTATTCTAGTCACATGTATTATTATGTATTTGGCAAACACATTTAACCACTCTTTCAAATTTAGGCATTTCAACATGGGTAGAGTGAGGACAAGGGGTGGGGGACCGATAGGGCATGTAACAAGGCTACTTTAACTGTAGTTGAGGTCAATTCTGGTTTTTCTTTAGTAGAAAGGATTTGTGGAGATTTAATAGTGTTCTTTTACTTTTTGATTTACATTAACCAGTTATTAGTCATTTTGATGTTATATAATTATACATCAAAGAATCCCAAAAATGAGGTGTGTAACTTCATCATTTCAAGATGATTTAGAAGGAAAAGGTAAAATAAAATATATTTTCACATAATTTACTTAATCAGTAGCGCACCTAGCCATTTACTTTGAGGGAGGCATTCAATCAAGGCTGTAGCAAGAATGCCATTTTGACGGAGAGAGCGGGTTTGTGATTGCACAGCCTCCTAAGCCCCGAAGGCCGAAACTATTTATAAATATTAAATGCTTTTATAAGTCATTTGTAGTAGTTCTATAGTATCTAAGAAATTTAAATAATGTAAATGTTATCGGAGCTATTATTTATGGTTTTTCAATTGCTAATTTTGTGTGTAACGGTAAACCTTTTGAATATTAGGCTTAAGTCTTAAGCCTAATATTAAAATGTAGCATATACATTTGACACATTTTCAATACTAAATATTTTAGTTATACTTAACATTATTTAAATTTCTATTAACATTATTTGTGGTGTTGGGGGAAGAGGTGGAAGGGGATCAAATACCCTGTTTGCCCCTCTCCCCCTTGGGTGCATCACTTCTTACAGCAAAAGATATGTGTAAATTTCTTAGCAATAAACCAATGACGTAGCGATAGAGTATTAATAATCCGAGATAGTCTCCCCTATGTTAGTCAGAGTTTACGCATCTAAAGAGCTTTTAGAGCATACATTCTAAAGTTGGAAGACTTGTTTGTTTCCAAGCAGCGTTGTGTGAAATAAGTTAAGCTTTAAAAAATAGTTTAAATTGCTACGCGAGTTGGACAATCCACCTGATTCCCTCTCACCAATATCTGATGGGCGCTTTATCGATGTATCACTTCATTTTACTCTTATTATGATTGTTTGCTTTGAGTATTGCTGTGTGTTTTTAATTATTTTATTATTATTATTATTATTATTATTTAGCACCGCGTCTTACTACCCATTCGAGTTATACGCCTTAAGTACTAGCTACGCTAATGGATGAGGAATTTGGAAGGTTGAATTAGAGGAAGTGAACCCGCATTTGCGTGGAGGGAGAGTGGAAAACCATTTAGGAAAACCTCCCCCAGTTCACCCGACCGAGATTCGAACCTCTGATCTCCCCGTCCTCAGTGGTTGAGCTTAACACGACTAGCGCGTTAGCCAACTACGCCACGGAGGCGGGTTTTTAATTACACTAGGCTAATTTGATAGGTCTATCTCTATTAAGCATTCAGATATGTGCCCATACCAATCTTAGCCCCGACATTAATATTTACTTAAATTTATAACCATATAAATATCATAACAATTTTAGGACCACCTATGTGCTCTAGTGGTCATAGGCTCTGTCTACAGACTTAGACGTCCCGGGTTTGATTCCCAGCGCGTCCAGATTATCTGGGAAGTAGTGGGTCTGGAATGGGTTAGATTCAGCCTAGTGTGGATAAATAAGGAGCTACTTGAATAAAGTAGTATTGGCTCTGGTATAGAAAGCTGAGATTAATGGCTGGAGTCATCGTTGTGATGACCACACGACACCCTCTATCCGCAAGAGTTGGCACTAATTCACCAAACAATTTGGTAGCCACTCGGTAGGTATAGCCTGAATGTGGGCTGACACTATGGAGTTACCTTTATTACATTTTGAGTGGATGGTAATCATCGTGATGGATAAATAAAAGAAGAGAGAATATGGGAGTAGGGGAAGGGGGCTAAAATTTTGCTAAGATAGCATACAATTAGAGGAAGATAATAAATGTTCGAGAACCACTGTTCTATATGGACACATCTTCAAATATATCCCATGAAATAATACCTTGGCGTTCTTGGCCAACGGTGTTTGAGGATCCTCGGGCCCCAAATCTCCGTTGCAACTTTTAGAGTACAGCATACCTATTAATTTTTCTCAGAATACGCCACTGACCTAAAAGTTTGTAAGTAAATAAGAGCACAAGAGAAGATTAATACAAGTTAACAAATTAGAATAACTTTCCCGGATTTTACCTCTCTGATTTTCTGAGACGTTGAGGCTTCAGCTGTCTTCCTTGGGATTTGCATACATTTATCGCCTTAATATCTTGACAGCCATTACTGAATGTCCCTCAGAAGCTTCATATGACGTCACAAGTCTGTGAGGCTCCAAATAAAACACCATCACGTGAGGTTTCTGACGATAAACTGATTATCCGGGGATGGAGGTGAATAGCTAATTCATTCCCTCATATACAGCTCGAATTTAGATTTTTTTTCCCAGTCTCCACATAATTAAATTACAATTTTTTTAATATCTTTCTCCCATCCCTTGTTTTATTGGCTTTTCAAAAAGAGTATTGACGATTATTGGAACTAACTGGTTTAAACATTCTAAACCTATCACAAAGCAACAATTTTATTTTAAATCCATTTTTACATCCTATTTGAAGATACATATTATGTTGATATATGAATTTATAAAATTAACATAACTCCTAAATAAGTTCAATACACATGACTTAATGCTATTAATGGCGGGGATATTGATAGAAAACATTATTTGATGAAACCGTTTTTTATATAAATTAGACAAAAAAGTCTAGGTTTGAATGGATTTTGGATAATTTTCATTTAAAGTTTGACAATTGACAATTGACAATATTCGATACTTAAATTAACATAATTAGAAAAATCCTGAGTATAAAAATGATTATATTTAGTTTATAAGATGATAAAACAAAAGGACAAGTTAATTACATAAACAATTTTTGTTTTGAATAAAGGACTAAATCGATAATTTGCATTACATAAAATAGGACAAATATTGATGGTATAGCTCAGAGAAGAACCAATTTTATAATATTAGCAATATAAATGGTCTCGGCTCAGAAAAGGAAGAGATGTTTGTTGGTAATGTGTTATTGATGTCGGTCTTCAAGTCTGTATACAATTTTGTTGGCTAGTTCTGTTTTGCAATAGGTTTAGGAAGGGGTGAATTTAATTAGGTAAAAATTAGAGGGGGAAAGAGGGAGTGGAAGAGTTGTACAAGTACAGGTTGAACCATAAGTCGTGGACCATAGAGACTAATACGTTAAATTATAAAATCATTATATATTATGTATGTAATTCTTTCTTCCTAGAGTTACTTAAATGAAATAATATTTTAGTACAACAGAAATATCAACAATAATACATAATGATTATGGTTATTTTATACAGCTCATTTATAAGAAACTGTAGGTGATATATTTTATCGTGCATACAATATAACCACAATATTACATACTCTACTACTTTATTCTTGGCTTTATTTTATTTTATAATAATGTCCAAATTGTTACTCCGGTAAAGACAAAAGTACTGCGGGATGCATAACGTGTTGGTCCTGTTAGCTTATTTGATGCGCGATCAAAGAGTATAAATATATTTGGTGGCAAGTGATGTTTACTGTCCTGAAAGTTTATAGGTCACGTTGTCAGCTCTAGTTCTGGCATTAAAATCGGTAGTCTACGTTGTGGTCTAGTTCTGGTCTGAAAGTCTGCAAGTCATGCTGTGGTCTAGTACTAGTCTGAAAGTTTACAGGTCACACTGCCAGCTAGTGCTGTACTGAAAGTCTTCAGATAATGATGTTGGATAGGGATATTCTGAAAGTCTGCAGACCGCGCTCCACAAGTCTCTTTGTTCACACTGTAGGCTAGTGCTGTTCTGTAAGTCTGCAGACCGTGCTGTTGGCAAGAAGAGCGTCCTCCAAGTGGTTTACCCCTGCCAAGCGCAGCTGGTTGTTGACTCTGTCCAGGTCTTCCTGCTGGTAGCTGCTCTGCCTGCCAATGACGACCGTCCAGTCGTATTCCAGAGGTCTCTGACATACACTAACAGCCAGCAGGGAGGGGTCCTGGAATACCACCACCGCAGCACTGGCGACATCTGCCACAAACACAGGCATCCATGAACCAGCTTTATTTGTCTCTGTCTCGTATTGGCTTATAATACTAAACCGTTTTAGGAATGAGTCAGGACCCATCTTAAAGCACAACCCAGCCTCTTTAATTCATCAATAATGATTGATAAGAGGTATTAGATGCTAAAATAATACAGACTTAGATAATGCTTGATAATACAGAATGTTTTCTAAAATGTTGTATTAGATGAGTTTATCTGAAGTTTAATGTAATATCGATTATAAAATGTAGAGGAAAGATTGATCTTTAGATTCAAGACAAAATGGCCGCCACGTGTGGATGTAAATAAACTTCAAAACGTAGTGTTGATTTAGTAGCCTTAAGTAAAACGTTGACCATGTTTAGAGGCAGTGTTGTTATCTAGCCAATACACAATTACCTCAAACGTAGTTTTGTATGAATTGTAATATGACAGTGATACTTGATTACCAAACTATAGTGCTACTTGCGCACCAGATGGCAGGGATACCTTGCAGGTCCCACAAGTAAGGTTCTTCCAAATGGTTATTGATGGTCACAGTGACGTCATCATCATGGAGCAAAGGCTGACCCACACGTTGTCTGGTGGCGAGCCAGGTGAGGTTAGACAAGGAGTTGAGGGTGAAGGAGTACTTTCTGCATTCGGAGTTGGACCTCAAAGGTACCGGAGACAAGTACTGTAGACCGTACCATAGCCCCAGAACCTGCAACACAGCGGCGTCATCACTCATCGCACAGTGGAACACAATATCATCATCATGTGCTACAACACAATGCTGTGACAGAGCATACTATATACTCCGAGCCTGGAACTAGGTCCTCTACACTCTTGTGACGTCACAACAGCTCCTGTATCTAAATACACAGTAGAACACAATATCATCATCATGTGCTACAACACAATTCTGTGACAGAGGATACCATATACTCCGAGCCTGGAACTAGGTCCTCTCCACTATTGTGACGTCACAACAGCTCCTGTATTGAAATACACAGTAGAACACAATATTATCATCATGTACTACAACACAATTCTGTTGACAGAGGATACCATATACTCCGAGCCTGGAACTAGGTCCTCTCCACTGTTGTGACGTCACAACAACTCCTGTATTGAAATGCACAGTGGACACGCTTGATTTCATTTGACCACTTGAATTGTGCACGTGTCACGTGTTTATTTTTAAAATATTCCTTCTTGGGGATGTCACCATTTATTTTATACAAATTCCTGCTATTTTTAAGGTTTTAGAGAATAAATTCCCAATTTTTAAAGGATATTAAAGAGTAGTAGAGATGAATTACATTTTTTTTTCTTCATTCAGTTAACTGTTGAGAAGTCCTATCACTAGTTTTAAGGACATGATGCTATTTTGATCTTGATGGGAAAATTTCTACATTTGTTACGTGACCGAATGTATAAAGTAGAAAAAAAGGAGCAGTAGATTAGACGTGTATTTGAATCAGCATGCTTAATTCTTCATTTCATCTTTTCTTTCGTGAGAGGGCCTACTAAGATCGTATTTAAAGTTTCAAGTTTAATGTCCCAAATTCACAAATGTTTCAGAAGTTTTCCATTTATTTTGTGAGAATCCATGCGTTTTCCCGGGTTTTTCAGACACAATCAAATCTCTGTGTTAAGCACCACGTCTTACTACCCATTCGGTTTAGTCACATAGGTTTTTCAAGAGTGCTGCAACCATGCTTCTATTAGCAGTGTACCGTTTTCAGGGCTACTACACGCCTGTATATCCGGGAAATATTATTTTTGGTCTATAACGAACCGGGAAATCACAAGGAGTTATAAAAACCCTAAAATAAACATGGGAATATTTGTGAGCGTGGGACATTTAACTGCAATCATTAAATACTAGGTTTGTGCATTTAATATAAAGTGAAGTGAAAAATTAAGCCACGATGATTCAAACACATATTTTTCGACAAATAGCATTTGATTCAATAATTACTTCACAAATCAGTCAGTCAAATTTCTCCCTCAAGGTCAAATAATCATGGTTTGTACACCAATAACATGACCTCACAGAAGTTAATTTGTTAAAACAATTTTTTTTATTCCTCTGTGCTACTCTTTAAATTGTCTTGGAAAATAGAATTCCTTCTGAAGATCTTGTAAGATGCAGACATTTTTTTTATTTAAAAATAAGGGTATTCCTAGTGTTGTAAAACAATTATATTAACGAAGAACTTGTGTCCACATTCAAGTTTTCCAAAGGCTACTTTCATCATAAAAGTAATTTTATTGATTTATAAATATTAATTAGAAGAGCTAAATGTGTGATGTGTTACGTCTCTGTGTAAATTTCATATATATGACGTTTAAGTCAACCGACAAAGTTAGGACCCTGAATGGAGGCTAAATATTTTGAGTCTGTATAGCTCAAGCCTGAGATACGATCGATACAAAACATGTGAGCCGCAAAAAATAAATCATAGAACCCCAATAAAAAATACCTGAAAAAAGCTAATAAATAATATTATCAAGCTAAACAAAGCAACTCGTGATTTTACAAGTGTTTATTAAAGATGAGAATTTTCGCTCGAGAGTATACATTAATGGATTTACACATTTTTAAAACTTAGTTTAATTAGTTTAAAGTACTCAAGCCATTTTGTGCGTTTGTATTTCTACAATTAATGTTAACAGATAATGGAGATCATTGATGTATTATTATTATTATTATTGTGTTTATTTGTGAGTTTTGTCCCCGGTCCCGGCAAAGATTTATCTGATTACCAAACCCTTCCTTCACCTCTGACAAGACATCTTG